>JAAOOA010002277.1:32500-54962 GCA_012861695.1 Trematomus loennbergii | reverse complement strand
TCAACAGGAGTAACTCAGTACAGTGAGGGATACCTTTCTCTAAAGTAACTAGCAGTGTAACAAGTTACTTTCAGCAGGAGTAACTCAGTAGTACAGTGAGGGATTACCTTTCTCTAAAGTAACTAGCAGTGTAACAGTTACTTTCAGCAGGAGTAACTCAGTACAGTGAGGGATTACCTATCTCTAAAGTAACTAGCAGTGTAACGAGTTACTTTCAACAGGAGTAACTCAGTACAGTGAGGGATTACCTTTCTCTAAAGTAACTAGCAGTGTAACAAGTTACTTTCAACAGGAGTAACTCAGTACAGTGAGGGATTACCTTTCTCTAAAGTAACTAGCAGTGTAACTAGTTACTTTCAGCAGGAGTAACTCAGTACAGTGAGGATTACCTTTCTCTAAAGTAACTAGCAGTGTAACGAGTTACTTTCAACAGGAGTAACTCAGTACAGTGAGGGATTACCTTTCTCTAAAGTAACTAGCAGTGTAACTAGTTACTTTCAAACAGGAGTAACTCAGTACAGTGAGGGATTACCTTTCTCTAAAGTAACTAGCAGTGTAACAAGTTACTTTCAGCAGAGTAACTCAGTACAGTGAGGGATTACCTTTCTCTAAAGTAACTAGCAGTGTAACTAGTTACTTTCAACAGGAGTAACTCAGTAGTACAGTGAGGGATTACCTTTCTCTAAAGTAACTAGCAATGTAACTAGTTACTTTCAACAGGAGTAACTCAGTACAGTGAGGGATTACCTTTCTCTAAAGTAACTAGCAGTGTAACGAGTTACTTTCAACAGGAGTAACTCAGTACAGTGAGGGATTACCTTTCTCTAAAGTAACTAGCAGTGTAACTAGTTACTTTCAGCAGGAGTAACTCAGTAGTACAGTGAGGGATTACCTTTCTCTAAAGTAACTAGCAGTGTAACTAGTTACTTCAGCAGGAGTAACTCAGTACAGTGAGGATTACCTTCTCTAAAGTAACTAGCAGTGTAACTAGTTACTTTCAACAGGAATAACTCAGTAGTACAGTGAGGGATTACCTTTCTCTAAAGTAACTAGCAGTGTAACTAGTTACTTTCAACAGGAGTAACTCAGTACAGTGAGGGATTACCTGTTCTCTAAAGTAACTAGCAGTGTAACTAGTTACTTTCAACAGGAGTAACTCAGTACAGTGAGATTACCTTTCTCTAAAGTAACTAGCAGTGTAACTAGTTACTTTCAGCAGGAGTAACTCAGTACAGTGGGGATTACTGTTCTCTAAAGTAACTAGCAGTGTAACTAGTTACTTTCAACAGGAGTAACTCAGTACAGTGAGGATTACCTTTCTCTAAAGTAACTAGCACTGTAACTAGTTACTTTCAGCAGGAATAACTCAGTACAGTGAGGGATTACCTTTCTCTAAAGTAACTAGCAGTGTAACTAGTTACTTTCAGCAGGAATAACTCAGTACAGTGAGGGATTACCTTTCTCTAAGCAAACTAGCAGTGTAACTAGTTACTTTCAACAGGAGTAACTCAGTACAGTGAGGGATTACCTTTCTCTAAAGTAACAAGCAGTGTAACTAGTTACTTTCAGCAGGAGTAAACTCAGTACAGTGAGGGATTACCTTTCTCTAAAGTAAACTAGCAGTGTAACTAGTTACTTTCAACAGGAGTAACTCAGTACAGTGAGGGATTACCTTTCATTAAAGTAACTAGCAGTGTAACTAGTTACTTTCAGCAGGAGTAACTCAGTACAGTGAGGGATTACCTTTCTCTAAAGTAACTAGCAGTGTAATAGTTACTTTCAACAGGAGTAACTCAGTACCAGTGAGGGATTACCTTTCTCTAAAGTAACTAGCAGTGTAACTAGTTACTTTCAGCAGGAGTAACTCAGTACAGTGAGGGATTACGTTCTCTAAGTAACTAGCAGTGTAACTAGTTACTTTCAACAGGAGTAACTCAGTAGCAGTGAGGGATTACCTTTCTCTAAAGTAACTAGCCACTGTAACTAGTTACTTTCAGCAGGGAATAACTCAGTACAGTGAGGGATTACCTTTCTCTAAAGTAACTAGCACTGTAACTAGTTACTTTCAACAGGAGTAACTCAGTAGTAGAGTGAGGGATACCTATCTCTAAAGTAACTAGCAGTGTAACTAGTTACTTTCAACAGGAGTAACTCAGTACAGTGAGGGATTACCTTTCTCTAAAGTAACTAGCAGTGTAACTAGTTACTTTCAACAGGGAGTAACTCAGTACAGTGAGGGATTACCTTTCTCTAAAGTAACTAGCAGTGTAACTAGTTACTTTCAAAGGGAGTAACTCAGTACAGTGAGGGATTACCTTCTCTAAAGTAACTAGCAGTGTAACAAGTTACTTTCAGCAGGAGTAACTCAGTAGTACAGTGAGGGATTACCTTTCTCTAAAGTAACTAGCAGTGTAACAAGTTACTTCAGCAGGAGTAACTCAGTACAGTGAGGGATTACCTATCTCTAAAGTAACTAGCAGTGTAACGAGTTACTTTCAACAGGAGTAAACTCAGTACAGTGAGGGATTACCTTTCTCTAAAGTAACTAGCAGTGTAACAAGTTACTTTCAACAGGAGTAACTCAGTACAGTGAGGGATTACCTTTCTCTAAAGAAACTAGCAGTGTAACTAGTTACTTTCAGCAGGAGTAACTCAGTACAGTGAGGGATTACCTTTCTCTAAAGTAACTAGCAGTGTAACGAGTTACTTTCAACAGGAGTAACTCAGTACAGTGAGGGATTACCTTTCTCTAAAGTAACTAGCAGTGTAATAGTTATTTCAACAGGAGTAACTCAGTACAGTGAGGGATTACCTTTCTCTAAAGTAACTAGCAGTGTAACAAGTTATTTCAGCAGGAGTAACTCAGTACAGGAGGGATACCTTTCTCTAAAGTAACTAGCAGTGTAACAAGTTACTTCAGCAGGGAGTAACTCAGTAGTACAGTGAGGGATTACCTTTCTCTAAAGTAACTAGCAGTGTAAACTAGTTACTTTCAGCAGGAGTAACTCAGTACAGTGAGGGATTACCTTTCTCTAAAGTAACTAGCAGGTAACTAGTTACTTTCAACAGGAGTAACTCAGTACAGTGAGGGATTACCTTTCTCTAAAGTAACTAGCAGTGTAACAAGTTACTTTCAGCAGGAGTAACTCAGTACAGTGAGGGATTACCTTCTCTAAAGTAACTAGCAGTGTAACTAGTTACTTTCAGCAGGAGTAACTCAGTAGTACAGTTAGGGATTACCTTTCTCTAAAGTAACTAGCAGTGTAACTAGTTACTTTCAACAGGAGTAACTCAGTACAGTGAGGGATTACCTTTCATAAAGTAACTAGCAGTGTAACTAGTTACTTTCAGCAGGAGTAACTCAGTACAGTGAGGGATTACTTTCTCTAAAGTAACTAGCAGTGTAACTAGTTACTTTCAACAGGAGTAACTCAGTACAGTGAGGGATTACCTTTCTCTAAAGTAACTAGCAGTGTAACTATTACTTTCAGCAGGAGTAACTCAGTACAGTGAGGGATTACTGTTCTCTAAAGTAACTAGCAGTGTAACTAGTTACTTCAACAGGAGTAACTCAGTACAGTGAGGGATTACCTTTCTCTAAAGTAACTAGCACTGTAACTAGTTACTTTCAGCAGGAATAACCAGTACAGTGAGGGATTACCTTTCTCTAAAGTAACTAGCACTGTAACTAGTTACTTTCAACAGGAGTAACTCAGTAGTAGAGTGAGGGATTACCTATCTCTAAAGTAACTAGCAGTTGTAACTAGTTACTTTCAGCAGGAGTAACTCAGTAGTACAGTGAGGGATTACCTTTCTCTAAAGTAACTAGCAGTGTAACTAGTTACTTTCAACAGAGTAACTCAGTACAGTGAGGGATTACCTTTCTCTAAAGTAACTAGCAGTGTAACTAGTTACTTTCAACAGGAGTAACTCAGTACAGTGAGGGATTACCTTTCTCTGAAGTACTAGCAGTGTAACAAGTTACTTTCAGCAGGAGTAACTCAGTAGTACAGTGAGGGATTACCTTTCTCTAAAGTAACTAGCAGTGTAACAAGTTACTTTCAGCAGGAGTAACTCAGTACAGTGAGGGATTACCTATCTCTAAAGTAACTAGCAGTGTAACGAGTTACTTTCAACAGGAGTAACTCAGTACAGTGAGGGATTACCTTTCTCTAAAGTAACTAGCAGTGTAACAAGTTACTTTCAACAGGAGTAACTCAGTACAGTGAGGGATTACCTTTCTCTAAAGTAACTAGCAGTGTAACTAGTTACTTTCAGCAGAGTAACTCAGTACAGTGAGGGATTACCTTTCTCTAAAGTAACTAGCAGTGTAACGAGTTACTTTCAACAGGAGTAACTCAGTACAGTGAGGGATTACCTTTCTCTAAAGTAACTAGCAGTGTAACTAGTTACTTTCAACAGGAGTAACTCAGTACAGTGAGGGATTACCTTTCTCTAAAGTAACTAGCAGTGTAACAAGTTACTTTCAGCAGGAGTAACTCAGTACAGTGAGGGATTACCTTTCTCTAAAGTAACTAGCAGTGTAAAAGTTACTTTCAGCAGGAGTAACTCAGTACAGTGAGGGATTACCTTTCTCTAAAGTAACTAGCAGTGTAACTAGTTACTTTCAGCAGGAGTAACTCAGTAGTACAGTTAGGGATTACCTTTCTCTAAAGTAACTAGCAGTGTAACTAGTTACTTTCAACAGGAGTAAACTCAGTACAGTGAGGGATTACCTTTTCTAAAGTAACTAGCAGTGTAACTAGTTACTTTCAACAGGAGTAACTCAGTACAGTGAGGGATTACTTTCTCTAAAGTAACTAGCAGTGTAACTAGTTACTTTCAGCAGGAGTAACTCGTACAGTGAGGGATTACCTTTCTCTAAAGTAACTAGCAGTGTAACTAGTTACTTTCAACAGGAATAACTCAGTAGTACAGTGAGGGATTACCTTTCTCTAAAGTAACTAGCAGTGTAACTAGTTACTTTCAGCAGGAGTAACTCAGTACAGTGAGGGATTACCTTTCTCTAAAGTAACTAGCAGTGTAACTAGTTACTTTCAACAGGAGTAACTCAGTACAGTGAGGGATTACCTTTCTCTAAAGTAACTAGCAGTGTAACTAGTACTTTCAACAGGAGTAACTCAGTACAGTGAGGGATTACTGTTCTCTAAAGTAACTAGCAGTGTAACTAGTTACTTTCAGCAGGAGTAACTCAGTACAGTGAGGGATTACCTTTCTCTAAAGTAACTAGCAGTGTAACTAGTTACTTTCAGCAGGAGTAACTCAGTACAGTGAGGGATTACCTTTCTCTAAAGTAACTAGCAGTGTAACTAGTTACTTTCAACAGGAGTAACTCAGTAGTACAGTGAGGGATTACCTTTCTCTAAAGTAACTAGCAGTGTAACTAGTTACTTTCAACAGGAGTAACTCAGTACAGTGAGGGATTACCTTTCTCTAAAGTAACTAGCAGTGTAACTAGTTACTTTCAACAGGAGTAAACTCAGTACAGTGAGGGATTACCTTTCTCTAAAGTAACTAGCAGTGTAACTAGTTACTTTCAGCAGCAGTAACTCAGTAGTACAGTGAGGGATTACCGTTCTCTAAAGTAACTAGCAGTGTAACTAGTTACTTTCAGCAGGAGTAACTCAGTAGTACAGTGAGGGATTACCTTTCTCTAAAGTAACTAGCAGTGTAACTAGTTACTTTCAGCAGGAGTAACTCAGTAGTACAGTGAGGGATTACCTTTCTCTAAAGTAACTAGCAGTGTAACTAGTTACTTTCAACAGGAGTAACTCAGTACAGTGAGGGATTACCTTTCTCTAAAGTAACTAGCAGTGTAACTAGTTACTTTCAGCAGGAGAAACTCAGCACAGTGAGGGATTACCTTTCTCTAAAGTAACTAGCAGTGTAACTAGTTACTTTCAACAGGAGTAACTCAGTACAGTGAGGGATTACCTTTCTCTAAAGTAACTAGCAGTGTAACTAGTTACTTTCAACAGGAGTAACTCAGTAGTACAGTGAGGGATTACCTTTCTCTAAAGTAACTAGCAGTGTAACTAGTTACTTTCAACAGGAGTAACTCAGTAGTACAGTGAGGGATTACCTTTCTCTAAAGTAATTAGCAGTGTAACTAGTTACTTTCAACAGGACTAACTCAGTACAGTGAGGGATTACCTTTCTCTAAAGTAACTAGCAGTGTAACTAGTTACTTTCAGCAGGAGTAACTCAGTACAGTGAGGGATTACCTTTCTCTAAAGTAACTAGCAGTGTAACTAGTTACTTTCAGCAGGAGTAACTCAGTACAGTGAGGGATTACCTTTCTCTAAAGTAACTAGCAGTGTAACTAGTTACTTCACAGGAGTAACTCAGTAGTACAGTGAGGGATTATTTCTCTAAAGTAACTATCAGTGTAACTAGTTACTTTCAACAGGAGTAACTCAGTACAGTGAGGGATTACCTTTCTCTAAAGTAACTAGCAGTGTAACTAGTTACTTTCAGCAGGAGTAACTCAGTAGTACAGTGAGGGATTACCTTTCTTTAAAGTAACTAGCAGTGTAACTAGTTACTTTCAACAGGAGTAACTCAGTACAGTGAGGGATTACCTTTCTCTAAAGTAACTAGCAGTGTAACTAGTTACTTTCAACAGGAGTAACTCAGTACAGTGAGGGATTACCTTTCTCTAAAGTAACTAGCAGTGTAACTAGTTACTTTCAGCAGGAGTAACTCAGTAGTACAGTGAGGGATTACCGTTCTCTAAAGTAACTAGCAGTGTAACGAGTTACTTTCAACAGGAGTAACTCAGTAGTACAGTGAGGGATTACCTTTCTCTAAAGCAACTAGCAGTGTAACTAGTTACTTTCAGCAGGAGTAACTCAGTACAGTGAGGGATTACCTTTCTCTAAAGTAACTAGCAGTGTAACTAGTTACTTTCACAGGAGTAACTCAGTACAGTGAGGGATTACCTTTCTCTAAAGTAACAAGCAGTGTAACTAGTTACTTTCAGCAGGAGTAACTCAGTACAGTGAGGGATTACCTTTCTCTAAAGTAACTAGCAGTGTAACTAGTTACTTTCAACAGGAGTAACTCAGTACAGTGAGGGATTACCTTTCTCTAAAGTAACAAGCAGTGTAACTAGTTACTTTAAGCAGGAGTAACTCAGTACAGTGAGGGATTACCTTTCTCTAAAGTAACTAGCAGTGTAACTAGTTACTTTCAACAGGAGTAACTCAGTACAGTGAGGGATTACCTTTCTCTAAAGTAACTAGCAGTGTAACTAGTTACTTTCAACAGGAGTAACTCAGTAGTACAGTGAGGGATTACCTTTCTCTAAAGTAACTAGCAGTGTAACTAGTTACTTTCACAGGAGTAATCAGTACAGTGAGGATTACCTTTCTCTAAAGTAACTAGCAGTGTAACTAGTACTTTCAACAGGAGTAACTCAGTACAGTGAGGGATTACTGTTCTCTAAAGTAACTAGCAGTGTAACTAGTTACTTTCAGCAGGAGTAACTCAGTACAGTGAGGGATTACCTTTCTCTAAAGTAACTAGCAGTGTAACTAGTTACTTTCAGCAGGAGTAACTCAGTACAGTGAGGGATTACCTTTCTCTAAAGTAACTAGCAGTGTAACTAGTTACTTTCAACAGGAGTAACTCAGTACAGTGAGGGATTACCTTTCTCTAAAGTAACTAGCAGTGTAACTAGTTACTTTCACAGGAGTAACTCAGTAGTACAGTGAGGGATTACCTTTCTCTAAAGTAACTAGCAGTGTAACTAGTTACTTTCAAAGGAGTAACTCAGTACAGTGAGGGATTACCTTCTCTAAAGTAACTAGCAGTGTAACTAGTTACTTTCAGCAGCAGTAACTCAGTAGTACAGTGAGGGATTACCGTTCTCTAAAGTAACTAGCAGTGTAACTAGTTACTTTCAGCAGGAGTAACTCAGTAGTACAGTGAGGGATTACCTTTCTCTAAAGTAACTAGCAGTGTAACTAGTTACTTTCAGCAGGAGTAACTCAGTAGTACAGTGAGGGATTACCTTTCTCTAAAGTAACTAGCAGTGTAACTAGTTACTTTCAACAGGAGTAACTCAGTACAGTGAGGGATTACCTTTCTCAAAGTAACTAGCAGTGTAACTAGTTACTTTCAGCAGGAGAACTCAGCACAGTGAGGATACCTTTCTCTAAAGTAACTAGCAGTGTAACTAGTTACTTTCAACAGGAGTAACTCAGTACAGTGAGGGATTACCTTTCTCTAAAGTAACTAGCAGTGTAACTAGTTACTTTCAACAGGAGTAACTCAGTAGTACAGTGAGGGATTACCTTTCTCTAAAGTAACTAGCAGTGTAACTAGTTACTTTCAACAGGAGTAACTCAGTAGTACAGTGAGGGATTACCTTTCTCTAAAGTAACTAGCAGTGTAACTAGTTACTTTCAACAGGACTAACTCAGTACAGTGAGGGATTACCTTTCTCTAAAGTAACTAGCAGTGTAACTAGTTACTTTCAGCAGGAGTAACTCAGTACAGTGAGGGATTACCTTTCTCTAAAGTAACTAGCAGTGTAACTAGTTACTTTCAGCAGGAGTAACTCAGTACAGTGAGGGATTACCTTTCTCTAAAGTAACTAGCAGTGTAACTAGTTACTTTCAGCAGGAGTAACTCAGTAGTACAGTGAGGGATTACCTTTCTCTAAAGTAACTATCAGTGTAACTAGTTACTTTCAACAGGAGTAACTCAGTACAGTGAGGGATTACCTTTCTCTAAAGTAACTAGCAGTGTAACTAGTTACTTTCAGCAGGAGTAACTCAGTAGTACAGTGAGGGATTACCTTTCTTAAAGTAACTAGCAGTGTAACTAGTTACTTTCAACAGGAGTAACTCAGTACAGTGAGGGATTACCTTTCTCTAAAGTAACTAGCAGTGTAACTAGTTACTTTCAACAGGAGTAACTCAGTACAGTGAGGGATTACCTTTCTCTAAAGTAACTAGCAGTGTAACTAGTTACTTTCAGCAGGAGTAACTCAGTAGTACAGTGAGGGATTACCGTTCTCTAAAGTAACTAGCAGTGTAACGAGTTACTTTCACAGGAGTAACTCAGTAGTACAGTGAGGGATTACCTTTCTCTAAAGCAACTAGCAGTGTAACTAGTTACTTTCAGCAGGAGTAACTCAGTACAGTGAGGGATTACCTTTCTCTAAAGTAACTAGCAGTGTAACTAGTTACTTTCAACAGGAGTAACTCAGTACAGTGAGGGATTACCTTTCTCTAAAGTAACAAGCAGTGTAACTAGTTACTTTCAGCAGGAGTAACTCAGTACAGTGAGGGATTACCTTTCTCTAAAGTAATAGCAGTGTAACTAGTTACTTTCAACAGGAGTAACTCAGTACAGTGAGGGATTACCTTTCTCTAAAGTAACAAGCAGTGTAACTAGTTACTTTCAGCAGGAGTAACTCAGTACAGTGAGGGATTACCTTTCTCTAAAGTAACTAGCAGTGTAACTAGTTACTTTCAACAGGAGTAACTCAGTACAGTGAGGGATTACCTTTCTCTAAAGTAACTAGCAGTGTAACTAGTTACTTTCAACAGGAGTAACAGTAGTACAGTGAGGGATTACCTTTCTCTAAAGTAACTAGCAGTGTAACTAGTTACTTTCAACAGGAGTAACTCAGTACAGTGAGGGATTACCTTTCTCTAAAGTAACTAGCAGTGTAACTAGTTACTTTCAACAGGAGTAACTCAGTACAGTGAGGGATTACTGTTCTCTAAAGTAACTAGCAGTGTAACTAGTTACTTTCAGCAGGAGTAACTCAGTACAGTGAGGGATTACCTTTCTCTAAAGTAACTAGCAGTGTAACTAGTTACTTTCAGCAGGAGTAACTCAGTACAGTGAGGGATTACCTTTCTCTAAAGTAACTAGCAGTGTAACTAGTTACTTTCAACAGGAGTAACTCAGTAGTACAGTGAGGGATTACCTTTCTCTAAAGTAACTAGCAGTGTAACTAGTTACTTTCAACAGGAGTAACTCAGTACAGTGAGGGATTACCTTTCTCTAAAGTAACTAGCAGTGTAACTAGTTACTTTCAACAGGAGTAACTCAGTACAGTGAGGGATTACCTTTCTCTAAAGTAACTAGCAGTGTAACTAGTTACTTCAGCAGCAGTAACTCAGTAGTACAGTGAGGGATTACCGTTCTCTAAAGTAACTAGCAGTGTAACTAGTTACTTTCAGCAGGAGTAACTCAGTAGTACAGTGAGGGATTACCTTTCTCTAAAGTAACTAGCAGTGTAACTAGTTACTTTCAGCAGGAGTAACTCAGTAGTACAGTGAGGGATTACCTTTCTCTAAAGTAACTAGCAGTGTAACTAGTTACTTTCAACAGGAGTAACTCAGTACAGTGAGGGATTACCTTTCTCTAAAGTAACTAGCAGTGTAACTAGTTACTTTCAGCAGGAGAAACTCAGTACAGTGAGGGATTACCTTTCTCTAAAGTAACTAGCAGTGTAACTAGTTACTTTCAACAGGAGTAACTCAGTACAGTGAGGGATTACCTTTCTCTAAAGTAACTAGCAGTGTAACTAGTTACTTTCAACAGGAGTAACTCAGTAGTACAGTGAGGGATTACCTTTCTCTAAAGTAACTAGCAGTGTAACTAGTTACTTTCAACAGGAGTAACTCAGTAGTACAGTGAGGGATTACCTTTCTCTAAAGTAACTAGCGTGTAACTAGTTACTTTCAACAGGACTAACTAGTACAGTGAGGGATTACCTTTCTCTAAAGTAACTAGCAGTGTAACTAGTTACTTTCAGCAGGAGTAACTCAGTACAGTGAGGGATTACCTTTCTCTAAAGTAACTAGCAGTGTAATAGTTACTTTCAGCAGGAGTAACTCAGTACAGTGAGGGATTACCTTTCTCTAAAGTAACTAGCAGTGTAACTAGTTACTTTCAGCAGGAGTAACTCAAGTACAGTGAGGGATTACCTTTCTCTAAAGTAACTATCAGTGTAACTAGTTACTTTCAACAGGAGTAACTCAGTACAGTGAGGGATTACCTTTCTCTAAAGTAACTAGCAGTGTAACTAGTTACTTTCAGCAGGAGTAACTCAGTAGTACAGTGAGGGATTACCTTTCTTAAAGTAACTAGCAGTGTAACTAGTTACTTTCAACAGGAGTAACTCAGTACAGTGAGGGATTACCTTTCTCTAAAGTAACTAGCAGTGTAACTAGTTACTTTCAACAGGAGTAACTCAGTACAGTGAGGGATTACCTTTCTCTAAAGTAACTAGCAGTGTAACGATACTTTCACAGGAGTAACTCAGTAGTACAGTGAGGGATTACCTTTCTCTAAAGCAACTAGCAGTGTAACTAGTTACTTTCAGCAGGAGTAACTCAGTACAGTGAGGGATTACCTTTCTCTAAAGTAACTAGCAGTGTAACTAGTTACTTTCAACAGGAGTAACTCAGTACAGTGAGGGATTACCTTTCTCTAAAGTAACAAGCAGTGTAACTAGTTACTTTCAGCAGGAGTAACTCAGTACAGTGAGGGATTACCTTTCTCTAAAGTAACTAGCAGTGTAACTAGTTACTTTCAACAGGAGTAACTCAGTACAGTGAGGGATTACCTTTCTCTAAAGTAACTAGCAGTGTAACTAGTTACTTTCAGCAGGAGTAACTCAGTACAGTGAGGGATTACCTTTCTCTAAAGTAACTAGCAGTGTAACTAGTTACTTTCACAGGAGTAACTCAGTACAGTGAGGGATTACCTTTCTCTAAAGTAACTAGCAGTGTAACTAGTTACTTTCAACAGGAGTAACTCAGTAGTACAGTGAGGGATTACCTTCTCTAAAGTAACTAGCAGTGTAACTAGTTACTTTCACAGGAGTAACTCAGTACAGTGAGGGATTACCTTTCTCTAAAGTAACTAGCAGTGTAACTAGTTACTTCCAACAGGAGTAACTCAGTAGTACAGTGAGGGATTACCTTTCTCTAAAGTAACTAGCAGTGTAACTAGTTACTTTCAACAGGAGTAACTCAGTACAGTGAGGGATTACCTTTCTCTAAAGTAACTAGCCAGTGTAACTAGTTACTTTCAACAGGAGTAACTCAGTAGTACAGTGAGGGATTACCTTTCTCTAAAGTAACTAGCAGTGTAACTAGTAACTTTCAACAGGAGTAACTCAGTACAGTGAGGGATTACTGTTCTCTAAAGTAACTAGCAGTGTAACTAGTTACTTTCAGCAGGAGTAACTCAGTACAGTGAGGGATTACCTTTCTCTAAAGTAACTAGCAGTGTAACTAGTTACTTTCAGCAGGAGTAACTCAGTACAGTGAGGGATTACCTTTCTCTAAAGTAACTAGCAGTGTAACTAGTTACTTTCACAGGAGTAACTCAGTACAGTGAGGGATTACCTTTCTCTAAAGTAACTAGCAGTGTAACTAGTTACTTTCAGCAGGAGTAACTCAGTAGTACAGTGAGGGATTACCTTTCTCTAAAGTAACTAGCAGTGTAACTAGTTACTTTCAGCAGGAGTAACTCAGTAGTACAGTGAGGGATTACCTTTCTCTAAAGTAACTAGCAGTGTAACTAGTTACTTTCAGCAGGAGTAACTCAGTACAGTGAGGGATTACCTTTCTCTAAAGTAACTAGCAGTGTAACTAGTTACTTTCAGCAGGAGTAACTCAGTAGTACAGTGAGGGATTACCTTTCTCTAAAGTAACTAGCAGTGTAACTAGTTACTTTCAGCAGGAGTAACTCAGTACAGTGAGGGATTACCTTTCTCTAAAGTAACTAGCAGTGTAACTAGTTACTTTCAGCAGGAGTAACTCAGTAGTACAGTGAGGGATTACCTTTCTTAAAGTAACTAGCAGTGTAACTAGTTACTTTCACAGGAGTAACTCAGTACAGTGAGGGATTACCTTTCTCTAAAGTAACTAGCAGTGTAACGAGTTACTTTCAACAGGAGTAACTCAGTAGTACAGTGAGGGATTACCGTTCTCTAAAGTAACTAGCAGTGTAACGGTTACTTTCAACAGGAGTAACTCAGTACAGTGAGGGATTACCTTTCTCTAAAGTAACTAGCAGTGTAACTAGTTACTTTCAGCAGGAGTAACTCAGTAGTACAGTGAGGGATTACCTTTCTCTAAAGTAACTAGCAGTGTAACTAGTTACTTTCAGCAGGAGTAACTCAGTACAGTGAGGGATTACCGTTCTCTAAAGTAACTAGCAGTGTAACTAGTTACTTTCAGCAGGAGTAACTCAGTACAGTGAGGGATTACCTTTCTCTAAAGTAACTAGCAGTGTAACTAGTTACTTTCAGCAGGAGTAACTCAGTACAGTGAGGGATTACCTTTCTCTAAAGTAACTAGCAGTGTAACTAGTTACTTTCAGCAGGAGTAACTCAGTACAGTGAGGGATTACCTTTCTCTAAAGTAACTAGCAGTGTAACTAGTTACTTTCAGCAGGAGTAACTCAGTACAGTGAGGGATTACCTTTCTCTAAAGTAACTAGCAGTGTAACTAGTTACTTTCACAGGAGTAACTCAGTAGTACAGTGAGGGATTACCTTTCTCTAAAGTAACTAGCAGTGTAACTAGTTACTTTCAGCAGGAGTAACTCAGTACAGTGAGGGATTACCTTTCTCTAAAGTAACTAGCAGTGTAACTAGTTACTTTCAACAGGAGTAACTCAGTACAGTGAGGGATTACCTTTCTCTAAAGTAACTAGCAGTGTAACTAGTTACTTTCAACAGGAGTAACTCAGTACAGTGAGGGATTACCTTTCTCTAAAGTAACTAGCAGTGTAACTAGTTACTTTCAACAGGAGTAACTCAGTAGTACAGTGAGGGATTACCTTTCTCTAAAGTAACTAGCAGTGTAACTAGTTACTTTCAACAGGAGTAACTCAGTACAGTGAGGGATTACCTTTCTCTAAAGTAACTAGCAGTGTAACTAGTTACTTTCAACAGGAGTAACTCTCATAGTACAGTGAGGGATTACCTTTCTCTAAAGTAACTAGCAGTGTAACTAGTTACTTTCAGCAGGAGTAACTCAATAGTACAGTGAGGGATTACCTTTATCTAAAGTAACTAGCAGTGTAACTAGTTACTTTCACAGGAGTAACTCAGTACAGTGAGGGATTACCTTTCTCTAAAGTAACTAGCAGTGTAACTAGTTACTTTCAGCAGGAGTAACTCAGTACAGTGAGGGATTACCTTTCTCTAAAGTAACTAGCAGTGTAACTAGTTACTTTCAGCAGGAGTAACTCAGTAGTACAGTGAGGGATTACCTTTCTCTAAAGTAACTAGCAGTGTAACTAGTTACTTTCAACAGGAGTAACTCAGTAGTACAGTGAGGGATTACCTTTCTCTAAAGTAACTAGCAGTGTAACTAGTTACTTTCAGCAGGAGTAACTCAGTACAGTGAGGGATTACCTTTCTCTAAAGTAACTAGCACTGTAACTAGTTACTTTCAGCAGGAGTAACTCAGTAGTACAGTGAGGGATTACCTTTCTCTAAAGTAACTAGCAGTGTAACTAGTTACTTTCAACAGGAGTAACTCAGTACAGTGAGGGATTACCTTTCTCTAAAGTAACTAGCAGTGTAACTAGTTACTTTCAGCAGGAGTAACTCAGTACAGTGAGGGATTACCTTTCTCTAAAGTAACTAGCAGTGTAACTAGTTACTTTCAGCAGGAGTAACTCAGTAGTACAGTGAGGGATTACCTTTCTCTAAAGTAACTAGCAGTGTAACTAGTTACTTTCAACAGGAGTAACTCAGTAGTACAGTGAGGGATTACCTTTCTCTAAAGTAACTAGCAGTGTAACTAGTTACTTTCAGCAGGAGTAACTCAGTACAGTGAGGGATTACCTTTCTCTAAAGTAACTAGCACTGTAACTAGTTACTTTCAGCAGGAGTAACTCAGTAGTACAGTGAGGGATTACCTTTCTCTAAAGTAACTAGCAGTGTAACTAGTTACTTTCAACAGGAGTAACTCAGTAGTACAGTGAGGGATTACCTTTCTCTAAAGTAACTAGCAGTGTAACTAGTTACTTTCAGCAGGAGTAACTCAGTACAGTGAGGGATTACCTTTCTCTAAAGTAACTAGCAGTGTAACTAGTTACTTTCAGCAGGAGTAACTCAGTACAGTGAGGGATTACCGTTCTCTAAAGTAACTCTCTCTTGATTTCCTTCTCCCTGAACTCTTATCCAATCGGTGAGAGATAACTAATCTCTCCTCGTTTCATTGGTTCTCCTGATTCTGCGGTAATGAGTCGGTCCTATTGCTCTGTAATGATTTCTGTCCAGCTTTTCCATGTGACTTGATACTCGGACAGACTTTTGAGTAACTTATAAACCCTACCCATTGTGGTTGTTGCACGTATCACTACGCCCGGGTTTGACCCCTCACAGAGCTGTAGAGAGCAGATATTGGCCGTTACTCTGTACGTTGTGATGAGGTCAGGAAACGGGTGAATAATAATAACACACTGTTTCTTTTAGAGATATAGAACTGAAACTATAAAATGACCCTCATCATCCTGTGGAATAAATAAAGCTTTCAGACGTTGCTAAAAATACACTTCAATAAATATAAAAAAACACATCGGCTATTTTAATGTGATTATGACTATTTGTGTACTAGTGTTAAATCCTTTTTCTGAACTCAAGTAAAGATTTTAAAATGTCATAAAATCAAAATACATAGATTATCCAAAGTAAGAAAAACATGTGAATTTTAAGAATATATTATTTAGTGAAAGTGTACGGGGAAATAAAGACATCATGGTTTGATCCAGCTGATTTATAACAGAGAATAAATCACAACTTTACAGTTTATACAGTACACACTCCAGCTCTGTAAACGCATTATAAAAGAGTAAAAGCACTCAAATAAAAAAGACTTTGGACACAAACATATAAACCAAGGATTCAGGTTTAACCTTCATTTTTCATTCTGTACATTTCCATGATCTAATGGACATTAAATATTTCAGCATAATAACTTCATGACAATAAACAGCCTCCATGTTTCATCTGGTCAGACCTGATCAATAGAAACCTGGTCAGACCTGATCAATAGAAACCTGGTCAGACCTGATCAATAGAAACCTGGTCAGACCTGATCAATAGAAACCTGGTCAGACCTGATCAATAGAAACCTGGTCAGACCTGGTCAATAGAAACCTAGTCAGACCTGATCAATAGAAACCTGGTCAGACCTGATCAATAGAAACCTGGTCAGACCTGGTCAATAGAAACCTGGTCAGACCTGATCAATAGAAACCTGGTCAGACCTGATCAATAGAAACCTGGTCAGACCTGGTCAATAGAAACCTGGTCAGACCTGATCAATAGAAACCTGGTCAGACCTGATCAATAGAAACCTGGTCAGACCTGGTCAATAGAAACCTGGTCAGACCTGATCAATAGAAACCTGGTCAGACCTGGTCAATAGAAACCTAGTCAGACCTGGTCAAACCTGATCAATAGAAACCTGATCAGACCTGATCAATAGAAACCTGGTCAGACCTGATCAATAAAAACACCAGGTTACACGCTAACACGCTAACATGCTAACCCCCCCCCCTTTTAAACTAGGGCTGGATCCACAGAGAATAATTTATTTACACTAAAGGTTTTAATATTTCACGGTTTTACATTACTGATCCATGTCGGCGATGAGGAACTGAGACGACTGGTGTTGGATTCATTCATTCAGTCAATCAATCATTCAGTCAATCAATCAGTCAATCAATAATTCAGTCAATCATTCAGTTAGTCAATCATTCAGTCAATCAATCAGTCAATCAATAATTCAGTCAATCATTCAGTTAGTCAATCATTCAGTCAATCAATCATTCAGTCAATCATTCAGTCAATCAATCAGTCAATCATTCATTCAGTCAGTCAATCAATCATTCAGTCAATCAATCATTCAATCAATCATTCAGTCAATCATTCAATCATTCAGTCAGTCAATCAATCAATCAATCATTCAGTCAATCAATCATTAATTAATTCAGTCAGTCATTCAGTCAATCATTCAGTCAATTATTCAGTCATTGAGTTATTCATTCATTGAGTCATTGAGTCATTCAGTCATTGAGTCATTCAGTCATTGAGTCATTGAGTCATTCAGTCATTGAGTCATTCAGTCATTGAGTCATTCATTCATTGAGTCATTGAGTCATTGAGTCATTGAGTCATTCATTCATTGAGTCATTGAGTCATTCAGTCATTGAGTCATTCAGTCATTGAGTCATTGAGTCATTCAGTCATTGAGTTATTCATTCATTGAGTCATTCAGTCATTGAGTTATTCATTCATTGAGTCATTCAGTCATTGAGTCATTCATTCATTGAGTCATTCAGTCATTGAGTCATTCATTCATTGAGTCATTGAGTCATTCATTCATTGAGTCATTGAGTCATTGAGTATATACTCCAAGGAGAGGCGGGGCTCATGGTGGGAGGCGGGGCTTATGGCGGTAAGCGGGGCTTATGGTCCTGGATGATCCGTGATCTTGGTTGAGAGTGGAGCCGTTCTCCACGGAGCATGGGGACGTGGTGCTGGATCCAGCTCCTGTTAGCTCTGCAGGTTAGCATTAGCTGCTAACACTTCTTCCTGTTAGCTCTGCAGGTTAGCATTAGCTGCTAACACTTCTTCCTGTTAGCTCTGCAGGTTAGCATTAGCTGCTAACACTTCTTCCTGTTAGCTCTGCAGGTTAGCATTAGCTGCTAGCACTTCTTCCTGTTATCTCTGCAGGTTAGCATTAGCTGCTAACACTTCTTCCTGTTAGCTCTGCAGGTTAGCATAGCTGCTAACACTTCTTCCTGTTAGCTCTGCAGGTTAGCATTAGCTGCTAACACTTCTTCCTGTTAGCTCTGCAGGTTAGCATTAGCCGCTAGCCCTCAGTTTATTTCTGTAAACCGTTGTAAACATTTCTACAGGTAAAAAATGTTTTTGGTCCCAGAATGACGTTAAACTACTTAATATAAATACATTTACACGCTTTGTTTACAGCACTTTATAACGTCAACACTGGAGATGCTGACATCCAAAGGCATTTTGGGTAATGTAGTGTGGTGTCTCACAATGTAAACCCCGCCCCCTCCAGCACATGTGGGCGGGGCTCCAGCTGTGATACTTCCTGTTTCTGACAGCAGGAACCAATGAAAGTCTCTGGATGTTAACTGGGCTCCGCCCCGCACTCGCTCTCCTCCGGATATCCTGCAGGTCTGGAACAAAACAAAAGACCACCATATTAATACTTAATATATTGATATATATATTTATATATATTAATACTTATGATATATATATTTATATATATATTAATACTTATGATATAATATTTATAATAATATATATATTGGATAACATGTTGGTGGGGAGCTGACCTCTCGGGCTGTCGGAGCGAGGAGAGATTTTCTCCCCGTTTGTTTCCTGGACGCCGTCTAATTGGTCGACGGGCTCCTGGGTGGCCAATGGTGCGAGGGGGCGGGCTCCAACTCCCTGCTTCACGCCTCCTCTCACCTGCTGCCACACACACACACACACACACACACACACACACACACACACACACACACACACACACACACACACACACACACACCAACACACACACACACAACACACACACACACACCACACACACACACACACACAACACACACACACACACAACACACACACACACACACACACACACACACACACACACACACCACACACACACACACACACACACACACAAGCTTAGCATATTTTACATCTTATGTTATTGACTTCAGTCAGACCCCCCCACAGATATTCATTGTTGACCACACCCCCCCTCGTCATGAGATTAGGCTTGTTTGAGACGAGCGAGACCGACGCAGACCTGCGCAATTGCGATCAACGTCTTGCTCGTGCGTTGCATGATGGTTAGTCATTTTGTCCGACTTGCTCTGGAGGCTCGTCTTCATGAGACGTTGAAATCTCGCGGGACAAAGACGCCCGCAGACTTGAGAGCGAGGCGCGGCGAGGCGGAGCAGTTTCTCTCCACGGGCTGAGGAAGAGAAATGCATGATGGGAAACGACTCGCTGGTATCTGGAGCTGAGCTCTCATTGGTGGGTTTCACCCCGTGCTGGAGATGAAGCTCTCCATTGGCTCGCTGGTATCTGGAGCTGAGCGCTCATTGGTGGGTTTTACCCCGTGCTGGAGATGAAGCTCTCCATTGGCTCGCTGGTATCTGGAGCTGAGCGCTCATTGGTGGGTTTCACCCCGTGCTGGAGATGAAGCTCTCCATTGGCTCGGCTAAAGTGTGTTGTTTGTGTCAGTTTTACGTCGCCACTTCCATTCACATTTTTCATCATCGTCATCATCATGACATTAATATCTATATATTTTTACAATACTTGCACTGCTTAACGTTGTCATACTTTATATATCTTAGCATATTCATACACACTGTTCATACTAGGCTAGGCTGCTGTGTATATCTAGTGTATTCATACACACT
This sequence comes from Trematomus loennbergii, assembly GCA_012861695.1. Classification (NCBI taxonomy): domain Eukaryota; kingdom Metazoa; phylum Chordata; class Actinopteri; order Perciformes; family Nototheniidae; genus Trematomus; species Trematomus loennbergii. The sequence goes on along the minus strand of JAAOOA010002277.1, from coordinate 35,466 downwards.
GCTCATACTGCTCACAGGCTGCTGTGTATATCTAGTGTATTTATACACACTGTTCATACTGCTCACAGGCTGCTGTGTATATCTAGTGTATTTATACACACTGTTCATACTGCTCACAGGCTACTGTGTATATCTAGTGTATTTATACACACTGTTCATACTGCTCACAGGCTGCTGTGTATATCTAGTGTATTTATACACACTGTTCATACTGCTCACAGGCTGCTGTGTATATCTAGTGTATTTATACACACTGTTCATACTGCTCACAGGCTGCTGTGTATATCTAGTGTATTCATACACACTGTTCATACTGCTCACAGGCTGCTGTGTATATCTAGTGTATTCATACACACTGTTCATACTGCTCACAGGCTACTGTGTATATCTAGTGTATTTATACACACTGTTCATACTGCTCACAGGCTGCTGTGTATATCTAGTGTATTTATACACACTGTTCATACTGCTCACAGGCTGCTGTGTATATCTAGTGTATTCATACACACTGTTCATACTGCTCACAGGCTGCTGTGTATATCTAGTGTATTCATACCCCTCACTGTTTATTCTCATTCAATTCATTCTATATTTTATTCTGTAGATTGTGTACATCACTTTTCTCACTCCTGGTTAGAAGCTAAACTGCATTTCGTTGTCTCAGTACCTGTAATCTGTGCAATATCAATAAAGTTGAATCTAATCTTGAGCAGGAACAAATGTATTCACTTAGTACATATCTGACATTAACGATTAAACGCATTCTTTATAAATGCAAACTGGTCAACACCACTGACGGAAGTAGTTTTGAAAAGTAACAAGTGGTTCTGTAGGATTCAACCCCCCTTGTATTGATTTGTTTTAAAATGAACAGACACTTCATTTTGTAGTGATATAATAATTGTGGGATTTCTATTGCATCCACTTAATCTGCAACGAAGAACGCCAGCGCAATTTCCGCCAGCGCAAACCGAGTCAAGCCGACTACTAGCTGTCCGACTTCAGACGAGCTTTTTGAGACCTCCCCCGGCTGCAATCGGCTATTCTCGTCTACTTTCGAGGCGAGCGCAGCTCATCTCAAACAAGCCTACTGGTTTTCACATTTGAATACTTTGTGGACTCACCTGTTCCCCCTTCATGACATCACTGATGTCTCCGTTGCTCCGTCTCCTAGAGCCTGCCCCATCCCTGATTGGCTCCTCCCCCTTCAGGCGCAGACGTGTCACTTCCTCCTGCAGCAGCTCCACCTGTCGCCGCAGAAGTCCCGCCTCCCCCCCCTCCCCTGAGAGAGAGCGGGTGAGGGCGGGGCCTGTGGGCAGGGAGGGGGCAAGGCCTGTGGTGAGTGACAGCTCCAGGATCGAGTCTTGACGAATCACAGCAGCCTGAGGGGAGGAGCGGTCACTTAACAACAATATTTATAATAATAACTAGAGAATGCAATTCCTGAAGAAATTGCTAGTGGGAATGCTTTATGCTGAAAAGCTGACGCTAAACTGCTATGCTGAAATGTAATGTGTAAGAAGAAAGTGAAGAATTTAGATTGAAATGATACATGAACACTGGGGGCTTGAATGTGTGATGAGAGAAAAGAAAGTAAAAAGGCTTGGAAAAGCAGCAGAATATTTGAACTGCAAACTTTTGAACTAACTTGATGGTGAATGATCTGTCGCCATGGCAACGGCATTTGATGACATCCCATAATACGCTTAGATGCGTGATGGCTGCATCGTTACCAAACCTGTGAAGTTTTGGGCCGTTTGGAACATTTTCACTGAAGTTATGAGAAAACCGTGTTTCATGGCGAGCCTTGTGTTGCCATGGCAACGGCATTTGAAGAAACCCCATAATTGATAGAGCTGTTGAGGGCTGGACCGGTGATATACAAGCGAAGTTTGGGGACGATCGGACCGTTCCATTGGACTTACAGCGACATCGTGCTTCATGGCGAGTGGTCTGTCGCCATGGCAACGGCATTTGATGACACCCCATAATACGCTTAGATGCGTTGATGGCTGCATCGTTACCAAACCTGTGATTTTGGGCCGTTTGAAGCATTTTCACTGAAGTTATGAGAAAACCGTGTTTCATGGCGAGCATTGTGTTGCCATGGCAACGGCATTTGAAGAAATCTCAAAACTGTCTCGTAGATGTCTTCACGGCTGGACTGTTAGCACACATGTGAATTTTGAGCACTTTTTGAACATTTTCATAGGAGTTAAAGGGACATCGTGTTTTATGGCGAGGGATGCGTTTCCATGGAAACGGCATATGGTGAGATTTCAGATTTGGCGTAGAGCTGTTGAGGCATGGACCGGTGATATACAAGTGAAGATTGGGGACGATTGGACCGTCCATTGGACTTACAGCGACATCGTGTTTCATGGCGAGTGGTCTGTCGCCATGGCAACGGCATTTGATGACACCCCATAATACGCTTAGATGCGTTGATGGCTGCATCGTTACCAAACCTGTGAAGTTTTGGGCCGTTTGGAACATTGTGTGTGAGAGAGAGAGAGTGTGTGTGTCTGTGTGTGGCAGAGAGAGAGAGAGAGAGAGAGAGAGAGAGAGAGAGAGAAGAGAGAGAGAGAGAGAGTGTGTGTGTTTTGAGAGAGAGAGAGAGAGAGAGAGAGAGAGAGAGAGAGTGTGTGTGTTTGTGAGAGAGAGAGAGAGAGAGAGAGAGAGAGAGAGAGAGTGTGTGTGTGTGAGAGAGAGAGAGAGAGAGTGTGTGTGTGAGAGAGAGAGAGAGTGTGTGTTTGAGAGAGAGAGAGAGAGAGAGAGAGTGTGTGTTTCTGAGAGAGAGAGAGAGAGAGAGAGAGAGAGAGAGAGAGAGAGAGAGAGTGTGTGTTTGTGAGAGAGAGAGAGAGAGAGGAGAGAGAGAGAGTGTGTGTTTGTGAGAGAGAGAGAGAGAGAGAGTATGAAATGAACAGTTAGAACTGACTGCTGTCAGTTGGAGTGATGACATCATC
>JAAOOA010002277.1:15000-27500 GCA_012861695.1 Trematomus loennbergii | reverse complement strand
CAGTACTACCTCAGAGTACTAATGGTACTACCTCAGTACTACTGGTACTACCTCAGTACTAATGGTACTACCTCAGTACTAATGCTACTACCTCAGTACTACTGGTACTACCTCAGTACTAATGCTACTACCTCAGTACTACCTCAGTACTAATGCTACTACCTCAGTACTAATGCTACTACCTCAGTACTAATGCTACTACCTCAGTACTACTGGTACTACCTCAGTACTAATGCTACTACCTCAGTACTACTGCTACTACCTCAGTACTACTGCTACTACCTCAGAGTACTAATGCTACTACCTCAGTACTAATGCTACTACCTCAGTACTAATGGTACTACCTCAGTACTAATGCTAGTACTAATGGTACTACCTCAGTACTAATGCTACTACCTCAGTACTACTGCTACTACCTCAGTACTACTGCTACTACCTCAGAGTACTAATGCTACTACCTCAGTACTAATGCTACTACCTCAGTACTAATGGTACTACCTCAGTACTAATGGTACTACCTCAGTACTAATGCTACTACCTCAGTACTAATGCTACTACCTCAGTACTAATGCTACTACCTCAGTACTAATGCTACTACCTCAGTACTAATGCTACTACCTCAGAGTACTAATGGTACTACCTCAGTACTACTGGTACTACCTCAGAGTACTAATGGTACTACCTCAGTACTACTACCTCAGAGTACTAATGGTACTACCTCAGTACTAATGTACTACCTCAGTACTAATGGTACTACCTCAGAGTACTAATGGTACTACCTCAGTACTAATGCTACTACCTCAGTACTACCTCAGTACTAATGGTACTACCTCAGAGTACTAATGGTACTACCTCAGTACTAATGGTACTACCTCAGTACTACCTCAGTACTAATGCTACTACCTCAGTACTAATGGTACTACATCAGAGTACTAATGGTACTACCTCAGTACTACCTCAGTACTAATGGTACTACATCAGAGTACTAATGGTACTACCTCAGTACTAATGGTACTACCTCAGTACTACCTCAGTACTAATGCTACTACCTCAGTACTAATGGTACTACATCAGAGTACTAATGGTACTACCTCAGTACTAATGCTACTACCTCAGTACTAATGCTACTACCTCATACTATGCTACTACATCAGAGTACTAATGCTACTACCTCAGTACTAATGCTACTACCTCAGTACTAATGGTACTACCTCAGTACTAATGGTACTACCTCAGAGTACTAATGGTACTACCTCAGTACTAATGCTACTACCTCAGTACTAATGGTACTACCTCAGTACTAATGGTACTACCTCAGAGTACTAATGGTACTACCTCAGTACTAATGGTACTACCTCAGTACTAATGGTACTACCTCAGAGTACTAATGGTACTACCTCAGTACTAATGCTACTACCTCAGTACTAATGGTACTACCTCAGTACTAATGGTACTACCTCAGAGTACTAATGGTACTACCTCAGTACTAATGGTACTACCTCAGAGTACTAATGGTACTACCTCAGTACTAATGGTACTACCTCAGAGTACTAATGGTACTACCTCAGAGTACTAATGGTACTACCTCAGTACTAATGGTACTACCTCAGAGTACTAATGGTACTACCTCAGAGTACTAATGGTACTACCTCAGTACTAATGGTACTACCTCAGTACTCAGAGTACTACTGGTACTACCTCAGAGTACTACTGGTACTACCTCAGTACTAATGGTACTACCTCAGTACTAATGCTACTACCTCAGAGTACTAATGGTACTACCTCAGTACTAATGGTACTACCTCAGTACTAATGCTACTACCTCAGAGTACTAATGCTACTACCTCAGAGTACTAATGGTACTACCTCAGTACTAATGGTACTACCTCAGTACTAATGGTACTACCTCAGAGTGCTAATGGTACTACCTCAGTACTAATGCTACTACCTCAGAGTACTAATGGTACTACCTCAGTACTAATGGTACTACCTCAGTACTAATGGTACTACCTCAGTACTAATGCTACTACCTCAGTACTAATGGTACTACCTCAGAGTACTAATGGTACTACCTCAGTGTACTAATGGTACTACCTCAGTACTAATGGTACTACTGGTACTACCTCAGAGTACTACTGGTACTACCTCAGTACTAATGGTACTACTGGTACTACCTCAGTACTAATGGTACTACCTCAGTACTAATGGTACTACCTCAGAGTACTAATGGTACTACCTAAGTACTAATGGTACTACTGGTACTACCTCAGTACTAATGGTACTACCTCAGAGTACTAATGGTACTACCTGGTACTACCTCAGTACTAATGGTACTACCTCAGAGTACTAATGGTACTACCTCAGTACTAATGGTACTACCTCAGTACTAATGGTACTACCTCAGAGTACTAATGGTACTACCTCAGTACTAATGGTACTACCTCAGTACTAATGGTACTACCTCAGTACTAATGGTACTACCTCAGTACTATTAGCCGCGTTCACACCGGAGTACTTTTCACCGTACTTTTCACGTTTAGTTCCGTAGTACCCCTTATGTCGCGTTCACACCAAAAAGAGCACTTCATCTCTGGAACTTCTCCCCCCATGTGTAGTGCCTGCTGAGAGATGGTACTCTCCTGGGGGAGAAAAGTGCCCCAGTTCTGATTGGCTGGGCCAATTGCAAACCACGCCCCGTACAACTCTGAAATGTTTTGTAGAGCCGCCATTTTATTATCCTGGCATTAGCATTATTAGCATTAGCATTATTAGCATTAGCATTAGCCCAGCGCACAAACGCAGAGAGACTAACTTATGGCAACACAAAAGAAAACATGGGAGCGGTGGAGATGAGGAGGTGTCGGTGTTCTGGAGATTTCCTCTGAAGGCTTCAGTAGAAGCTGCTGGGAGTCTCAGCAGCTTCTACTGAAGCCTTCCCCAACTCCGGGGACTTCCGGCCGGGGACTCCGGGTGGCAGTATACGCCGTGAAGTTGTTTGCGGCCTGCCAGTAAACCCAAAGCTGGTACTACCGCAGTACTAGCAGTACTATGACTGAGTACTAGCAGCTGAATACTACTCACCTGCCGGCCGCCTGCTGGATCCGGCTCATCACTGATACTTATGGTACTACCTCAGTACTAGCAGCTCTACATGTACTCTGGCTGAATAATATATGTACTCTGACTGAGTACTACATGTACTCAATACTACATGTACTCTGACTGAATACTACATGTACAATACTACATGTACTCTGACTGAATATACAGTACTATAACTGAATACTACAAGTACTCTGACTGAATACTACAGTACTATAACTGAATACTACATGTACTCTGACTGAATACTACAGTACTATAACTGAATACTACAAGTACTCTGACTGAATACTACATGTACTCTGACTGAATACTACATGTACTCTGACTGAATACTACAGTACTATAACTGAATACTGCTCACCTGCCGGCTGCCTGCTGGATCCGGCTCATCCAGGTCTTCCGGCCCTCCTTGGAGGAGGCATGCAGCTCGTACATCTCGGGGGGCAGGAGGCGCTGATCAGGTACATCCCTCGCTCCTGATTGGCTATGTCTCTGACGATCAGGTTATTGAGGGAGACCACCGGAGACTTGTCCTGAGACAGGTGAGAGACAGACAGGTGAGAGACAGACAGGTGAGAGAGAGACAGGTACAGGGTCAGGATATCAGGTGAGAGAGACAGGTGAGAGACAGACAGGTACAGGGTCAGGATATCCTTCAGGGACCAGAGGCTAACAGGTCCTTCAGGGACCAGGGGGCTAACAGGTCCTTCAGGGACCAGAGAACTAACAGGTCCTTCAGGGACCAGAGGACTAACAGGTCCTTCAGGGACAGAGACTAACAGGTCCTTCAGGGACCAGAGGACTAACAGGTCTTCAGGGACTAACAGGTCCTTCAGGGACCAGAGGACTAACAGGTCCTTCAGGCCAGAGGACTAACAGGTCCTTCAGGGACCAGAGGACTAACAGGTCCTTCAGGGACTAGAGGACTAACAGGTCCTTCAGGGCCAGAGAACTAACAGGTCCTTCAGGGACCAGAGGACTAACAGGTCCTTCAGGGACCAGAGGACTAACAGGTCCTTCAGGGACCAGAGACTAACAGGTCCTTCAGGGACCAGAGGACTAACAGGTCCTTCAGGGACCAGAGGACTAACAGGTCCTTCAGGGACCAGAGGACTAACAGGTCCTTCAGGGACCAGAGGACTAACAGGTCCTTCAGGGACCAGAGGACTAACAGGTCCTTCAGGACTAGAGGACTAACAGGTCCTTCAGGGACCAGATGAACTAACAGGTCCTTCAGGGACCAGAGGACTAACAGGTCCTTCAGGGACCAGAGGACTAACAGGTCCTTCAGGGACCAGAGCTAACAGGTCCTTCAGGGACCAGAGGACTAACAGGTCCTTCAGGGACCAGAGGACTAACAGGTCCTTCAGGGACCAGAGGACTAACAGGTCCTTCAGGGACCAGATAACTAACAGGTCCTTCAGGGACCAGAGGACTAACAGGTCCTTCAGGGACCAAGGACTAACAGGTCCTTCAGGGACCAGAGACTAACAGGTCCTTCAGGGACCAGATAACTCAGTCCTTCAGGGACCAGAGGACTAACAGGTCCTTCAGGACCAGAGGACTAACAGTCCTTCAGGCCAGGTCTGACTCACCAGTGATGGAAAGTGAACTTCTGATCTTTCTCCTGAAGAAAAACCAAGATGTCCGACATCAGCAGGACCTGCACATCTGGAGACAAACAGCTGGTCAGCATCACAACAGGTGGACAGGTGGATAGGGATGGACTTGAGAGACACGGTATTAAACGGACCCCGGGGCTGATTATTAAAGACCGTGGTACCATTAAGCTCCTACGTTATCGGTCGCTACTGGAGAGAGACATGTAACAAATATATCTCATGTGTTGTTGCTACACAAACATTAGTGTCGCCAGCTCCCTTTCTAACACGCTAACAGACTGCAACATGCGTCTATGCTTATTTTTAGTATTTTCGATCTTTCCAATCCAGACGAGAGATCTAGACAGGTGGACAGGTGGACAGATGGACAGGTGGACAGGTAGACAGGTGGACAGGTGGACAGGTGGACAGGTAGACAGGTGGACAGGTAGACAGGTGGACAGGTGGACAGGTAGACAGTTGAACAGGTAGACAGGTAGACAGGTAGACAGGTGGACAGGTAGACAGGTGGACAGGTAGACAGGTAAACAGGTAGACAGGTGGACAGGTGGACAGGTGGACAGGTAGACAGGTAGACAGATGGACAGGTAGACAGGTGGACAGGTAGACAGATGGACAGGTGGACAGGTGGACAGGTGGACAGGTAGACAGGTAGACAGGTAGACAGGTGGACAGGTGGACAGGTAGACAGGTAGACAGGTAGACAGGTGGACAGGTAGACAGGGAGACAGGTAGACAGGTAGACAGGTGGACAGGTGGACAGGTGGACAGGTGGACAGGTAGACAGGTGGACAGGTAGACAGTTGAACAGGTGGACAGGTAGACAGGTAGACAGATGGACAGGTAGACAGGTGGACAGGTAGACAGATGGACAGGTAGACAGATGGACAGGTAGACAGATGGACAGGTAGACAGATGGACAGGTGGACAGGTAGACAGGTAGAGAGGTAACAGATGGACAGGTAGACAGTTGAACAGGTGGACAGGTAGACAGGTAGACAGATGGACAGGTAGACAGATGAACAGATGGACAGGTAGACAGGTAGACAGATGGACAGGTAGACAGATGAACAGATGGACAGGTAGACAGGTAGACAGATGGACAGGTAGACAGGTGGACAGGTAGACAGTTGAACAGATGGACAGGTAGATAGGTAGACAGATGGACAGGTAGACAGATGGACAGATGGACAGGTAGACAGGTAGACATATGGACAGGTAGACAGATGGACAGGTAGACAGGTAGACAGATGGACAGGTAGACAGATGGACAGGTGGACAGGTAGACAGGTAGACAGGTAGACAGATGGACAGGTAGACAGTTGAACAGGTAGACAGATGGACAGGGGACAGGTAGACAGGTAGACAGGTAGACAGATGGACAGGTAGACAGTTGAACAGGTGGACAGGTAGACAGATGGACAGGTAGACAGATGAACAGATGGACAGGTAGACAGGTAGACAGGTGGACAGGTAGACAGTTGAACAGATGGACAGGTAGACAGGTAGACAGATGGACAGATGGACAGATGGACAGGTAGACAGATGGACAGGTAGACAGATGGACAGGTAGACAGATGGACAGGTGGACAGGTAGACAGGTAGACAGGTGGACAGGTGGACAGGTGGACAGGTGGACAGGTAGACAGGTGGACAGGTAGACAGGTAGACAGGTGGACAGGTAGACAGGTAGACAGGTGGACAGGTAGACAGGTGGACAGGTAGACAGGTAGACAGGTGACTGTACCTTTCATTCTGGAGCCCTGCACCTTCCAGAGGAGGGGTCCCTCGTAGAGCAGCCTCCGCCTCAGCAGCTCCCCCCCTCTGAACTCTCCTCCTCCCTGAACCTCCGCCTGGGCCCTGGGGTCCAGACGGGCCTGGACCTCCTGCAGCCTCCGGGTCCGGTCCAGCTCCAGAACCTCCTGGTCCACGGAGCTGATGAGCCCCTTCAGGAGCAGCAGAGCCCGGGTCAGAGCCTGAGACTCCTCCTCGCTGCCTGGAGGGCACAGCAGAGGTCAGAGGTTATTAGGGGTCAGAGGTTATTAGAGGTCAGGGTTATTAGAGGTCAGAGGTCGAGGTACCCTTGGTGTTGTCGAGGATCCGCTGGATGAGGACGGGGTACTTTGTGATTCGCTGAGTCACCAGCAGGATGCACTCCTGGACACCATGGCGACGCAGAAGAGGACCACGACAGGCCCGCTGAGCATTATGGGATAGACAGAAACACCACATTAGATACAGGTCCAGCTTCAAGTCTAGGTTCTGCTTCAAGACTAGGTTATGGTTCAAGACTAGGTTATGGTTCAAGACTAGGTTCTGGTCCAGCTTCAAGACTAGGTTCTGGTTCAAGACTAGGTTCTGATTCAAGACTAGGTTATGGTTCAAGACTAGGTTATGGTTCAAGACTAGGTTCTGGTCCAGCTTCAAGACTAGGTTCTGGTTCAAGACTAGGTTATGGTTCAAGACTAGGTTCTGGTCCAGCTTCAAGACTAGGTTCTGGTCCAGCTTCAAGACTAGGTTCTGGTTCAGCTTCAAGACTAGGTTCTGGTTTAAGACTAGGTTCTGGTCCAGCTTCTGGTCCAGCTTCAAGACAAGGTTCTGATCCAGCTTCAAGTTTAGGTTCTGGTTCAAGACTAGGTTAGGGTTCAAGACTAGGTTCTGGTCCAGCTTCAAGACTAGGTTCTGGTCCAGCTTCAAGACTAGGTTCTGGTCCAGCTTCAAGACTAGGTTCTGGTTTAAGACTAGGTTCTGGTTCAAGACTAGGTTATGGTTCAAGACTAGGTTATGGTTCATACTAGGTCTGATCCAGCTTCAAGACTAGGTTCTGGTTCAGCTTCAAGACTAGGTTCTGGTTTAAGACTAGGTTCTGGTCCAGCTTCTGGTCCAGCTTCAAGACAAGGTTCTGGTCCAGCTTCAAGTATAGGTTCTGCTTCAAGACAAGGTTCTGGTTCAAGACTAGGTTAGGGTTCAAGACTAGGTTCTGGTCCAGCTTCAAGACTAGGTTCTGGTCCAGGTTCTGGTCCAGCTTCAAGACTAGGTTCTGGTCCAGCTTCAAGACTAGGTTCTGGTTTAAGACTAGGTTCTGGTCCAGCTTCAAGGCTAAGTTATGGTTGTAGTCCAGGACTAGGCTCTGTTCTGGTCCAGGACTAGGCTCTGGTTCAGGACTAGGCTCTGGTTCTGGTACTCACCCTGATGAACTGCTGCAGTTTCCGGTCTCGGGTCAGAACCTCTTTGTAGAGTTTCACAGCTTTCGGGTGTCGACTGCAGAACTCAGAGTACAGTTTCTTCATGTCGTCTGCACACTGCCCTGAGAACTACACACACACACACACACACACACACACACACACACACACACACACACACACACACACACACACACACACACACACACACACACACACACACACACACACACTCAGTTACCCCTCAGTTGCCCCTCAATCACCCCTCAGTCACCCCTCAGTCGCCCCTCAGTCACCCCTCAGTCGCCCTCAGTTGCCCCTCAGTTGCCCCTCAGTTACCCCTCAGTTGCCCCTCAGTTACCCCTCAGTCACCCCTCAGTCACCCCTCAGTTACCCCTCAGTCACCCCTCAGTCACCCCTCAGTCACCCCTCAGTTGCCCCTCAGTTACCCCTCAGTCACCCCTCAGTCACCCCTCAGTCACCCTCAGTCACCCCTCAGTTACCCCTCAGTCACCCCTCAGTCACCCCTCAGTCACCCCTCAGTTACCCTCAGTCACCCCTCAGTTACCCCTCAGTTGCCCCTCAGTTACCCCTCAGTCACCCCTCAGTTACCCCTCAGTTGCCCCTCAGTCACCCCTCAGTCACCCCTCAGTTGCCCCTCAGTCACCCCTCAGTCACCCCTCAGTCACCCCTCAGTCCCCCTCAGTCACCCCTCAGTCACCCCTCAGTCGCCCCTCAGTCACCCCTCAGTCACCCCTCAGTCACCCCTCAGTCACCCCTCAGTCACCCCTCAGTTGCCCCTCAGTTCCCCTCAGTCGCCCCTCAGTCACCCCTCAGTCACCCCTCAGTTGCCCCTCAGTCACCCCTCAGTCACCCCTCAGTTACCCCTCAGTCACCTGTCGCAGCAGCAGGTCTCCGATGCGCCGCACAGTGAAGTTGCTGCTGCCCTCCATCAGCCCCTCCTTCCGGCGGGCCAGCAGCTCGGACAGAAGTTGCTGTGCCACTCCAGCAGCTGGTCCAGGCAGGGGAAGATGGTGTGCACCACGGCCGCCTCCTGCAGCACCTCCTCCAGCATCCCCCGCGGTACACGCCCTCCATGATGCGCAGCGTGCGCACGTGGTGGAACTCCGTCTGGATCAGCTCTGACACACGGTACACACTCATTATATACTGTTATACAAATACTGTAAGTACTTTTCTATATAACACACACACTCATTATATACTGTTATACAAATACTGTAAGTACTTTCTATATAACACCACACTCATTATATACTGTTATACAAATACTGTAAGTACTTTCTATATAACACACACACTCATTATATACTGTTATACAAATACTGTAAGTACTGTCCTCAGATATTAATATATATACTAAAGTACCGTAGATGACGTCCTGCTTCTTGATGAGGTCTTTGTGGAGCGACTGCAGGAACTTAGGCTCCACCACCAGGCTCCAGCTGTCAGCCTGAACACAGCGGCCCTCCTCCTGCAGCTCCTCCAGCAGGGGGCTCCACCACCACTCCCCTGAACACACACCATACACACACATCAGATACACACCATACACACACATCAGATACACACATCAGATACACACCATACACACACATCAGATACACATCATACACACACATCGATACACACCATACACACACATCAGATACACACCATACACACACATCAGATACACATCATACACACACATCAGATACACACATCAGATACACATCATACACACACATCAGATACACACACATCAGATACACACCATACACACACATCAATACACATCATACACACACATCAGATACACACATACACACACATCAGATACACACCATACACACACATCAATACACACCATACACACACATCAGATACACATCATACACACACATCAGATACACACACATCAGATACACACACATCAGATACACATCAGATACACATCATACACACACATCAGATACACATCATACACAACATCAGATACACACACATCAGATACACATCAGATACACACACATCAGATACACATCATACACACACATCAGATACACATCATACACACACATCAGATACACATCATACACACACATCAGATACACACACCATACACACACATCAGATACACATCATACACACACATCACACACACATCAGATACACATCATACCACACATCAGATACACACATCAGATACACACCATACACACACATCAGATACACATCATACACACACATCATACACACACATCAGATACACATCAATACACACACATCAGATACACACCATACACACACATCAGATACACACATCAGATACACACACATCAGATACACACATCACACACACATCAGATACACATCATCACACACATCAGATACACACACACATCAGATACACACATCATACACACACACATCAGATACACACCATCACACACATCAGATACACACATCACACACACACATCAGATACACATCATACACACACATCAGATACACACATCAGATACACACATCACACACACACATCAGATACACATCACACACACATCACATCAAACCACATCAAACACACATCAAACACACATCATATACACATCACACACACATCACACACACATCACACACCATCACATCAAACACATCACACACACATCAACACACATCACATCAAACACACATCACACACACATCACACACCATCACATCACACACACATCACACACACATCACCACACACATCACACACACATCACATCACACACATCACACACACATCACACACACCACATCAAACACACATCACACACACATCACACACATCACACACACATCACACACCATCACACACCATCACACACACATCACATCACACACACATCACACACACATCACACACATCACACACACATCACACACACATCACCACACACATCACACACACATCACACACACATCACACACACATCACACACATCAAACACACATCACACACACATCACACACACATCACACACACATCACACACACATCACACACACATCACACACACATCAAACACACATCACACCACATCACACACACATCACACACACATCACACACACATCACACACATCACACACATCACACACACATCACACACACATCAAACACACATCACACACACATCACACACACATCACACACATCACACACATCAAACACCATCAAACACACACACATCACACACACATCAAACACACATCAAACACACATCACACACACATCACACACACATCAAACACACATCAACACACATCACACACACATCAACACACATCACACACACATCACACACACACACACACATCACACACACATCAAACACACATCAACACACACACATCACACACACATCAAACACACATCACACACATCACACACACATCAAACACACATCACACACACATCACACACATCACACACACATCAAACACACATCACACACACATCACACACACATCACACACACATCACACACACATCAACAACATCAAACACACACATCACACACATCAAACACACATCACACACACATCCCACACACATCACACACACATCACACACACATCACACACACATCAAACACACATCACACACATCAAACACACATCACACACACATCACACACACATCACACACACATCAACACACATCACACACACATCACACACACATCAAACACACATCAAACACACATCACACACACATCCACACACATCACACACACATCAACACACACACACACACATCACACACACATCAAACACACATCACACACACATCACACACACATCCACACACACACACACATCAAACAACATCAAACACACACACACACACATCAAACACACATCACACACACATCAAACACACATCAACACACACCATCACACACACATCAAACACACATCAAACACACATCACACACACATCACACACACATCACACACATCAAACACACATCACACACACATCACACACACTCAAACACACATCACACACACATCACACACACATCACACACACATCAAACACACATCAAACACAATACAACAACATCACACACACATCAAACACACATCAAACACATCACACACACATCAACACACATCAACACACATCACACACCACAAACACACATCACACACACATCACACACACACACACACATCAAACACCATCACACACACATCACACACTCACACACACATCAAACACACATCACACACACATCACACACATCACACACATCAACACACATCACACACACATCAAACACACATCACACACATCACACACACATCAAACACACATCACCACACATCACACACACATCAAACACATCAACACACATCAAACACACATCACACACACATCAAACACACATCAACACACATCACCACACATCAAACACACATCACACACACATCACACCACACAAACACACATCACACACACATCACATCACACCACACACACACATCACACACACATCACACACACATCAAACACACACACATCACACA
>JAAOOA010002277.1:0-10000 GCA_012861695.1 Trematomus loennbergii | reverse complement strand
GGTTTGAATGAACCTTTTTTTGTTAAAACCTGTGTGAGTCGAGCATTTGAGTTCAAACCCGTTTTTCAGTCTAACAGACGGGGTCGCACAGAGATCTTATTTTTATTCATTTGGGTCTTCAACAGACGATACAAATGTTTGAGTCAGTAAATGTGTACTAACAGAGGCGGGGGGTGTGTACTAACAGAGGCGGGGGGTGTGTACTAACAGAGGCGGGGGGGTGTGTACTAACAGAGGCGGGGGGTGTGTGGAAACGAGGCGGGGGGTGTGTACTAACAAGGCGGGGGGTGTGTGGAAACAGAGGCGGGGGTGTGTACTACAGAGGCGGGGGGGTGTGTGGAAACAGAGGCGGGGGGTGTGTACTAACAGAGGCGGGGGGGTGTGTGGAAACAGAGGCGGGGGGTGTGTACTAACAGAGGCGGGGGGGTGTGTGGAAACAGAGGCGGGGGGTGTGTACTACAGAGGCGGGGGGTGTGTACTAACAGAGGCGGGGGGGTGGTGGAAACAGAGCGGGGGGGTGTGGGGAAAAAACAAACAAAACGAATATCCGAATAACGAAATTGAAACCCGAACAGTACTCCACGTACGATATTCGGGTACAGCCCTAGTGTACATGTGTATATATATATATAGTACCTGGTACAGCCCTAGTGTACATGTGTATATATATATATGAGTACCTGGTACAGCCCTAGTGTACATGTGTATATATATATATGAGTACCTGGTACAGCCCTAGTGTACATGTGTATATATATATATGAGTACCTGGTACAGCCCTAGTGTACATGTGTATATATATGAGTACCTGGTACAGCCCTAGTGTACATGTATATATATATGAGTACCTGGTACAGCCCTAGTGTACATGTGTATATATATATGAGTACCTGGTACAGCCCTAGTGTACATGTGTATATATATAGTACCTGGTACAGCCCTAGTGTACATGTGTATATATATGAGTACCTGGTACAGCCCTAGTGTACATGTGTATATATATATATGAGTACCTGGTACAGCCCTAGTGTACATGTGTATATATATGAGTACCTGGTACAGCCCTAGTGTACATGTATATATATATATATATATATGAGTACCTGGTACAGCCCTAGTGTACATGTGTATATATATGAGTACCTGGTACAGCCCTAGTGTACATGTATATATATATATATATATATAATATATATATGAGTACCTGGTACAGCCCTAGTGTACATGTGTATATATATGAGTACCTGGTACAGCCCTAGTGTACATGTGTATAATATGAGTACCTGGTACAGCCCTAGTGTACATGTGTATATATATATATGAGTACCTGGTACAGCCCTAGTGTACATGTGTATATATATATATGAGTACCTGGTACAGCCCTAGTGTACATGTGTATATATATATATATATATATATATGAGTACCTGGTACAGCCCTAGTGTACATGTGTATATATATATGAGTACCTGGTACAGCCCTAGTGTACATGTGTATATATATATGAGTACCTGGTACAGCCCTAGTGTACATGTGTATATATATATGAGTACCTGGTACAGCCCTAGTGTACATGTGTATATATATATGGTACCTGGTACAGCCCTTGTGTACATGTGTATATATATATGAGTACCTGGTACAGCCCTAGTGTACATGTGTATATATATATGAGTACCTGGTACAGCCCTAGTGTACATGTATATATATATATGAGTACCTGGTACAGCCCTAGTGTACATGTGTATATATATATATGAGTACCTGGTACAGCCCTAGTGTACATGTGTATATATATATATGAGTACCTGGTACAGCCCTAGTGTACATGTACATGTATATATATATATGAGTACCTGGTACAGCCCTAGTGTACATGTGTATGTATATATGAGTACCTGGTACAGCCCTAGTGTACATGTGTATATATATATGAGTACCTGGTACAGCCCTAGTGTACATGTGTTATATATATGAGTACCTGGTACAGCCCTAGTGTACATGTATATATATATATGAGTACCTGGTACAGCCCTAGTGTACATGTGTATATATATATGAGTACCTGGTACACCCCTAGTGTACATGTGTATATATATATGAGTACCTGGTACAGCCCTAGTGTACATGTACATGTGTATATATATATGAGTACCTGGTACAGCCCTAGTGTACATGTGTATATATATATGAGTACCGGTACAGCCCTAGTGTACATGTACATGTATATATATATATGAGTACCTGGTACAGCCCTAGTGTACATGTATATATATATATGAGTACCTGGTACAGCCCTAGTGTACATGTGTATATATATGAGTACCTGGTACAGCCCTAGTGTACATGTAATATAATATATGAGTACCTGGTACAGCCCTAGTGTACATGTGTATATAATATGAGTACCTGGTACAGCCCTAGTGTACATGTATATATATATATGAGTACTGGTACAGCCCTAGTGTACATGTATATATATATATGAGTACCTGGTACAGCCCTAGTGTACATGTATATATATATATGAGTACCTGGTACAGCCCTAGTGTACATGTATATATATATATATATATATGAGTACCTGGGCAGCTCAGCGCCTCCTTGGCCGTGATGCTGCGGCTGCAGGAGGAGCACAGCGTCGTGGAGGAGACGGTCAGGGAGGTGAACAGGTGACCGTTACTGAGACGAGCCTCTCTCTCTCGCGCCTCCTTCTCCCTCTCCTTCAGACGCACCTTCTCCTTGTTCTGCACACACACACACACACACACACACACACACACACACACCACACACACACACACACACACACACACACACACACACACACACACACACACACACACACAGAGACACACACACACACCCACACACACACACACACACACACACACACACACACACACACACCACACACACACACACACACAACACACCACACACACACAAACACACACACCAGGGTTAAACATGTTTCCTCCATCACGTTGAACTTCTGTTTCTCACATCAACAGCAGGAAGAGGAAGTGTGTGTGTGTGTGTGTGTGTGTGTGTGTGTGTGTGTGTGTGTGTGTGGTGTGTGTGTGTGTGTGTGTGTGTGTGTGTGTGACAGATTATGTCAATAAGCAATATTTAAAGTGACATATAGTAATACAAATAATAACAAACTAAAGACACAAACAGGAGAGTCACACACGTGTATGTATATACTGTATGTATGTGTTTATATATATATACTGTATGTATATACTGTATGTATATACTGTATGTTATATATATATACTGTATGTATATACTGTATGTATATACTGTATGTATATATATATATATATACTGTATGTATATACTGTATGTATATACTGTATGTATATATATATATACTGTATGTATATACTGTATGTATATACATACAGTATATATATATATATACTGTATGTATATACTGTATGTATATATAGTTTATAAAGTGTGTTTTATTAGAATGCTCTGTTTGTTCCATGGTGTTGTGATCTGCTGACACATCAGCAGATCACTGAGAGAGAGAGAGAGAGAGAGAGAGAGAGAGACAGAGAGAGATAGAGAGATAGAGAGAGACAGAGAGAGAGAGATAGAGAGAGAGGGAGACAGAGACAGAGAGACAGAGAGAGAGGGAGACAGAGAGAGAGACAGAGAGAGAGGGAGACAGAGAGAGACAGAGAGAGACAGAGACAGAGAGAGACACAGAGACAGAGAGAGAGACAGAGAGAGACACAGAGACAGAGACAGAGAGAGACAGAGACAGAGAGAGAGACACAGAGACAGAGACAGAGAGAGAGAGAGACACAGAGACAGAGAGAGACACAGAGACAGAGAGAGAGACAGAGAGAGACACAGAGACAGAGACAGAGAGAGACACAGAGACAGAGAGAGAGAGGAGAGAGAGGAGAGAGAGAGAGAGAAGAGAGAGGAGAGACAGAGAGAGAGAGAGAGAGAGAGAGAGAGAGAGACCTCATATTCATCTCTTTCTCTGCTCTCTCACTAAAACACTTTGATTCATTTTGTTTTATAGTTTATTCCGAGATCAGAGGTCAAACATCCAGCTTCACTCCTGACCAACACTTCCTGTATCCACACACACACACACACACACACAAACACACACACACACACAACACCCACACACACACACACACCACACACACAGCTCCCCTCCCCCTCTCGTTTCCTCCTGCAGGACAAAGCGTCCACGCTGCTGCTAACGGACCCAAAAAAGCGCACACGCACTCTCACACACGCACTCACACACGCACTCTCACACACACTCTCTCACACACACTCTCACACACACTCCTGTATTTAAACGTTAACTGCGTTTCAGTTTG
The DNA here is from genome assembly GCA_012861695.1 of Trematomus loennbergii. Taxonomy (NCBI): domain Eukaryota; kingdom Metazoa; phylum Chordata; class Actinopteri; order Perciformes; family Nototheniidae; genus Trematomus; species Trematomus loennbergii. The sequence continues at coordinate 5,639 of JAAOOA010002277.1, read as the reverse complement.
AACTGTGAGAAAAACAGTTTCCCGTTTCTGAGTTCCGTTAACTTCTCTATCTCACACACACACACACACACACACACACACACACACACACACACACACACACACACACACACACACACACACACACACACACACACACACACACACAGTGTAACGGGCAGATGTTGAGGAGTTCCCCTCTCACCGGAAACACGTTAAAACTATCTGATCGCGCGCACGGTGATATTAAGCATCGATCAGTGCACGCGCCCGTGTGCTCGTGTCTTTTTGTTACCTTCAGGTTGATCTCCTTCATCCTGTCCTGCCTCCTGCTCTCCAGCAGCCGGGACATCTCCCCACTGATCGATCTCTCAGATCAATGATCGTTAAGGATCGGTAGTGATCGGTAATATTCGGTAAAGGTACGGAGCGCTGGGTTCTGGTCCGGGTCCGTCCGCAGTCTGAGCCTGGGGGCGGGGCGTCACTCTGACTGACAGCTCCGGGCTCTACTTCTGACCAATCACAGCTCAGCCCGCTGCTGCGACAGCCAGCCAATCAGCGCACCGCACGCACTGTAAGCCCCGCCCACCAGCATCTGTTAGGGAACGCTTGTTTTCGCGACGGGGCAGCGGAGTGGGCTGCGTGGACGGAGTCAGTCTCTATGACAACGTGTCACCGTGACACGTGACACGAAGGAACCAATCACAAGGCTGCAAGAGGTCACGTGGTGGATGAACATGAGGCTCCATTAACCCCGCCCCCCCTCAAAGACCGGCCAACACGCTGCTGTGTGACGTGGAACCCCGAAACACTAACCCCACCCGCCCCGGAGGGAGGTCCCAACAAACACACTCCTGCTTCATAACACAAAGACAATGATCAGAAATACACAAACTGTAGTACTTATACACATATAATACACAAACTGTAGTACTTATACACGTGTAATACACAAACTGTAGTACTTATACACATATAATACACAAACTGTAGCACTTATACTCATATAATACACAAACTGTAGTACTTATACTCATATAATACACAATCTGTAGTACTTATACACATATAATACACAAACTGTAGTACTTATACACGTGTAATACACAAACTGTAGTACTTATACACGTATAATACATCAACTGTAGTACTTTACACGTATAATACATCAACTGTAGTCCTTATACACGTATAATACATAAACTGTAGTACTTATACACGTATAATACATCAACTGTAGTACTTATACTCATATAATACACAAACTGTAGTACTTATACACATATAATACACAAACTGTATACACAAACTGTAGTACTTATACACATATAATACACAAACTGTAGAACTTATACACGTGTAATACACAAACTGTAGTACTTATACACATATAATACACAAACTGTAGTACTTATACACCTGTAATACACAAACTGTAGTACTTATACACATATAATACACAAACTGTAGTACTTATACACATATAATACATCAACTGTAGTACTTATACACGTATAATACATCAACTGTAGTACTTATACACGTATAATACATCAACTGTAGTACTTATACATGTATACATACACAAACTGTAGCACTTATACACGTATAATACATCAACTGTAGTACTTATACATGTATAATACACACACTATAGTACGTATACACGTATAATACATCAACTGTAGTACTTATAGACGTATAATACATCAACTGTAGTACTTATACACATATAATACACAAACTGTAGCACTTATACACGTATAATACATCAACTGTAGTACTTATACATGTATAATACACACTATAGTACGTATACACGTATAATACACGTGTAGAACTTATACATATGCTTATATTTCACTATAACATGTAATTTATGTAGTATTACTGAGGACTGTTACTAACAGCTGCTCCCTGGTACTCACTGATACCACTGTTACCATGGCAACACACACACGCACACACACTCACTCACACTCACACACTGCCCTCTGCTGGCAGCTCTGTGAACACAAAGACAGAACTTTCATTACCATGTTTAGATTCTCTGTGTGTGTGTGTGTGTGTGTGTGTGTGTGTGTGTGTGTGTGTGTGTGTGTGTGTGTGTGTGGTGTGTGTGTGTGTGTGTGTGTGTGTGTCTGGTACTGACTGTATCTGCAGCTGCTGTCTCACACACTGTGTGTCTTTGTGTACTTAAATCAGCGGCGGTCAGTAACAGAGTACTTTTACTGCATTGCTGTACTTTAGGTGCTTGTACCTGAGTGGTCTGATATTAATAATCATAACCTATACTGGTGTACTTATACACGTATACAGCAGTACTGCAGTATACATGTATACAGCAGTACTGCAGTATAACATGTATAGGTACATCAATACTGCAGCATTAAAATTGGGACGCTGTGACGTCACTCACCTGACGTGACTCACCTGAGCTTCCGGGATCTTTAACAACAACAGAAGAGAGGAGCTGCTCGAGCCGGTGAGTTCACTCTGTTTATACTTGAATCTCCTTTAACATACTTTAATATACTTTAACATACTTTAACATACTTTAATATACTTTAATATACTTTATTATACTTTAACATACTTTAATCTCCTTTACCTTTATTTCCTCTGAGTTTACCCTGACTGCAGCTGTTAGCATGTTAGCATGTTAGCTCGGAGTTTATATAAGTATTTACTAACACGAGTTGTATATATTATATATGTATTTAATAAGGAGTCGGTGGGGAGTAACTGGCGGATCCACGCAGACAGAAACTCACGGATTGTTTGTGTTTATTCACTTTTTATTTTTCATGTTTTCAATATTAACTCTCAATATGTTATCATTAAACTACTGACTCTGTTTCTGCTCTTTCACAGACAGACAGACAGATATACAGAGAGATAGACAGAGAGACAGATAGACAGAGAGAGAGATAGATAGACAGACAGACAGACATACAGAGAGACAGACAGAGAGACAGACAGACAGATAGACAGATAGACAGAGAGACAGAGAGACAGACAGACAGACAGACAGACAGACAGACAGACAGAGAGACAGACATACAGACAGAGAGACAGAGATACAGAGAGAGAGACAGGCAGACAGACAGACAGACGAACGACATTAGGAGGGTGATGGAGCCAAGCACCCTGCCATGGCCTTGACAGACAGACAGGTGAGGGACAGACAGGTGACAGACAGACAGGTGAGGCGGTGAGCTGGACAGAGAGTGAGAGACAGACAGGTGAGGAGAACCAGCTGCCGGAGAGAGCAGCTCAGGTGTTCAGTCCTGCAGTCACCGTGCTGAGAGACCCTGAGGCATTCTGGGAAACGCAGTCCGAGAAAAGCCCTTTCCTGGGTCCCCAAGGACTACAGGACTACAACCAACATGGCTTCCAGTACGAGTCGACAGAGGACACCCCCCCTAACAAATGTGAGTATACCTAAGTGCGCCAAGTGGACGCTGGCTGACACGCCCCTTACTGTGTACCAGTCAGTGATAGGACGCTGCCTGCTGACACGCCCCCTTACTGTGTACCAGTCAGTGATAGGACGCTGCTTGCTGACACGCCCCCTTACTGTGTACCAGTCAGTGATAGGACGCTGCCTGCTGACACGCCCCCTACTGTGTACCAGTCAGTGATAGGACGCTGCCTGCTGACACGCCCCCTTACTGTGTACCAGTCAGTGATAGGACGCTGCCTGCTGACACGCCCCCTTACTGTGTACCAGTCAGTGATAGGACGCTGCCTGCTGACACGCCCCCTTACTGTGTACCAGTCAGTGATAGGACGCTGCCTGCTGACACGCCCCCTTACTGTGTACCAGTCAGTGATAGGACGCTGCCTGCTGACACGCCCCCTTACTGTGTACCAGTCAGTGATAGGACCCCTGCTGACACGCCCCCTTACTGTGTACCAGTCAGTGATAGGACCTGCTGACACGCCCCCTTACTGTGTACCAGTCAGTGATAGGACGCTGCCTGCTGACACGCCCCCTTACTGTGTACCAGTCAGTGATAGGACGCCTGCTGACACGCCCCCTTACTGTGTACCAGTCAGTGATAGGACCCTGCTGACACGCCCCCTTACTGTGTACCAGTCAGTGATAGGACGCCTGCTGACACGCCCCCTTACTGTGCACCAGTGTTGTCTGTAACCTTCTGACTCTACCTGTCTGTCTCTAACCTGTCTCTCTACCTGTCTGTCTCTCAGTGGGGGGTGCAGGGACGTGCTGAAGCTGTCTGTCTCTCTGGGGACGGCGGCCCTGTTCTTCCCTCTCTTGGTGTGGGGGGGGTTTGTCTTCCTGCCGTTTGACGCCCCCTGATGACGGCCCCCCCCAGAGTCGTCTACACCCTGAGGTGCTCCGTGTTCAGTGTGCTGCCTGTAGTCCTGGGTGAGTACCTGTCTGTCTCTCTACCTGTCTGTCTCTCTACTACCTGTCTGTCTCTCTACACCCTGAGGTGCTCCGTGTTCTGTGTGCTGCCTGTAGTCCTGGGTGAGTACCTGTCTGTCTCTCTACCTGTCTGTCTCTCTACCTGTCTGTCTCTCTACCTGTCTGTCTCTCTACACCCTGAGGTGCTCCGTGTTCAGTGTGCTGCCGTAGTCCTGGGTGAGGACCTGTCTGTCTCTCACCTTCTGTCTCTCACCTGTCTGTCTCTCACCTGTCTGTCTCTCGCCTGTCTGTCTCTCACCTGTCTGTCTCTCACCTGTTTGTTTCTCGCCTGTCTGTCTCTCACCTGTCTGTTTCTCACCTGTCTGTCTCTCACCTGTCTGTCTCTCACCTGTCTGTCTCTCACCTGTTTGTTTCTCGCCTGTCTGTCTCTCACCTGTCTGTCTCTCACCTGTCTGTCTCTCACCTGTCTGTCTCTCACCTGTTTGTTTCTCGCCTGTCTGTCTCTCACCTGTCTGTCTCTCACCTGTCTGTTTCTCACCTGTCTGTCTCTCACCTGTCTGTCTCTCACCTGTCTGTCTCTCACCTGTCTGTTTCTCACCTGTCTGTTTCTCACCTGTCTGTCTCTCACCTGTCTGTCTCTCACCTGTCTGTCTCTCACCTGTCTGTCTCTCACCTGTCTGTCTCTCACCTGTCTGTCTCTCACCTGTTTGTTTCTCGCCTGTCTGTCTCTCACCTGTCTGTCTCTCACCTGTTTTGTTTTTCACCTGTCTGTTTCTCACCTGTCTGTCTCTCACCTGTCTGTCTCTCACCTGTCGTTTCTCACCTGTCCTGTCTCTCACCTGTCTGTCTCTCACCTGTCTGTTTCTCTCACCTGTCTGTTTCTCACCTGTCTGTCTCTCACCTGTCTGCTTCTCACCTGTCTGTCTCTCACACCTGTCTGTCTCTCACCTGTTTTGTTTCTCACCTGTCTGTCTCTCACCTGTCTGTCTCTCACCTGTCTGTCTCTCACCTGTCTGTCTCTCACCTGTCTGTCTCTCACCTGTCTCACATGTGCCTGTCACCTGTCTGTCTCTCACCTGTGTGTCTCTCACCTGTCTGTCTCTCACCTGTCTGTCTCACCTGTCTCACATGTGCCTGTCACCTGTCTGTCTCTCACCTGTCTGTCTCTCACCTGTCTGTCTCTCACCTGTCCTGTCTCTCACCTGTCTCACATGTGCCTGTCACCTGTCTGTCTCTCACCTGTCTCACATGTGCCTGTCACCTG
>JAAOOA010002276.1:0-54776 GCA_012861695.1 Trematomus loennbergii | reverse complement strand
AACACTATATAACACCTTCAGATATCTGTACCATAACATAACACTATATAACACCTTCAGATATCTGTACCATAACAGAACTAACACTATATAACACCTTCAGATATCTGTACCATAACAGAACTAACACTATATAACCCTTCAGATATCTGTACCATAACAGAACTAACACTATATAACACCTTCAGATATTCTGTACCATAACATAACTAACACTATATAACACCTTCAGATATCTGTACCATAACATAACTAACACTATATAACACCTTCAGATATCTGTATGAGAACTAACTACACTATATAACACCTTCAGATATCTGTACCATAACAGAACTAACACTATATAACACCTTCAGATATCTGTATGAACAGAACTAACACTATATAACACCTTCAGATATCTGTATGATAACAGAACTAACACTATATAACACCTTCAGATATCTGTACCATAACATAACTAACACTATATAACACCTTCAGATATCTGTACCATAACAGAACTAACACTATATAACCCTTCAGATATCTGTACCATAACATAAACTAACACTATATAACACCTTCAGATATCTGTACCATAACAGAACTAACACTATATAACACCTTCAGATATCGTACCATAACAGAACTAACACTATATAACACCTTCAGATATCTGTACCATACCAGAACTAACACTATATAACACCTTCAGATATCTGTACCATAACAGAACTAACACTATATAACACCTTCAGATATCTGTACCATAAACAGAACTAACACTATATAAACACCTTCAGATATCTGTACCATAACAGAACTAACACTATATAACACCTTCAGATATCTGTATGATAACAGAACTAACACTATATAACACCTTCAGATATCTGTACCATAACAGAACTAACACTATATAACACCTTCAGATATCTGTACCATAACAGAACTAACACTATATAACACCTTCAGATATCTGTACCATAACAGAACTAACACTATATAACACCTTCAGATATCTGTACCATAACAGAACTAACACTATATAAACCTTCAGATATCTGTATGATAACAGAACTAACACTATATAACACCTTCAGATATCTGTACCATAACAGAACTAACACTATATAACACCTTCAGATATCTGTACCATAACATAACTAACACTATATAACACCTTCAGATATCTGTCCATAACAGAACTAACACTATATAACACCTTCAGATATCTGTACCATAACAGAACTAACACTATATAACACCTTCAGATATCTGTACCATACCAGAACTAACACTATATAACACCTTCAGATATCTGTACCATACAGAACTAACACTATATAACACCTTCAGATATCTGTACCATACCAGAAATAACACTATATAACACCTTCAGATATCTGTACCATAACAAACTAACACTATATAAACACCTTCAGATATCTGTACCATAACAGAACTAACACTATATAACACCTTCAGATATCTGTACCATAACAGAACTAACACTATATAACACCTTCAGATATCTGTATGATAACAGAACTAACACTATATAACACCTTCAGATATCTGTACCATACCAGAACTAACACTATATAACACCTTCAGATATCTGTACCATAACAGAACTAACACTATATAACACCTTCAGATATCTGTACCATAACAGAACTAACACTATATAACACCTTCAGATATCTGTACCATACCAGAACTAACACTATATAACACCTTCAGATATCTGTACCAACAGAACTAACACTATATAACACCTTCAGATATCTGTACCATACCAGAACTAACACTATATAACACCTTCAGATATCTGATGATATGATAACAGAACTAACACTATATAACACCTTCAGATATCTGTACCATAACAGAACTAACACTATATAACACCTTCAGATATCTGTACCATACCAGAACTAACACTATATAACACCTTCAGATATCTGTACCATAAAGAACTAACACTATATAACACCTTCAGATATCTGTACCATAACAGAACTAACACTATATAACACCTTCAGATATCTGTACCAACAGAACTAACACTATATAACACCTTCAGATATCTGTATGATAACAGAACTAACACTATATAACACCTTCAGATATCTGTACCATAACAGAACTAACACTATATAACACCTTCAGATATCTGTACCATAACAGAACAACACTATATAACACCTTCAGATATCTGTACCATAACAGAACTAACACTATATAACACCTTCAGATATCTGTACCATAACAGAACTAACACTATATAACACCTTCAGATATCTGTATGATAACAGAACTAACACTATATAACACCTTCAGATATCTGTACCATAACAGAACTAACACTATATAACACCTTCAGATATCTGTACCATAACATAACTAACACTATATAACACCTTCAGATATCTGTACCATAACAGAACTAACACTATATAACACCTTCAGATATCTGTACCATAACAGAACTAACACTATATAACACCTTCAGATATCTGTACCATACCAGAACTAACACTATATAACACCTTCAGATATCTGTACCATACCAGAACTAACACTATATAACACCTTCAGATATCTGTACCATACCAGAACTAACACTATATAACACCTTCAGATATCTGTACCATAACAACTAACACTATATAACACCTTCAGATATCTGTACCATAACAGAACTAACACTATATAACACCTTCAGATATCTGTACCATAACAGAACTAACACTATATAACACCTTCAGATATCTGTATGATAACAGAACTAACACTATATAACACCTTCAGATATCTGTACCATACCAGAACTAACACTATATAACACCTTCAGATATCTGTACCATAACAGAACTAACACTATATAACACCTTCAGATATCTGTACCATAACAGAACTAACACTATATAACACCTTCAGATATCTGTACCATACCAGAACTAACACTATATAACACCTTCAGATATCTGTACCATACCAGAACTAACACTATATAACACCTTCAGATATCTGTATGATAACATAACTAACACTATATATCACCTTCAGATATAAACCAGATATCAGAACCAAACTGCAGGATATCTAAAGAAAACAGAGGCTCAAACTGCACAAATCATAACTTCATCTGTATGATCCAGAAACACCCTGCAGGTTGTAAGAGGCTCACAGAGTTGAACTGCTGCTGAAGTTTCTCGTTGGCGTAGTTGATGCAGAACTGCTCAAAACTGTTGACCTCGAACGTCTCAAAGCTGCAGCAAAATCAAACAAAAGACACACAAAAACAAACTGAATTGGTCAAATATGAATTGGTCCAGGATCTGACCGTCACAGATCATTGGTTATTATGGTCGTGTAATTATTCAGAGGAATCACCCGTAGATGTCGAGCACTCCGATGAACGAGTGCTGTTTGGACGAGCTCTGCAGGACTTTGTTGATGTGCTCCACGATCCAGTCGAACATGCGGGCGTAGATGTGTTTGGCGAGTGCATTGCGGGCGTTCTCCGCCTGCTTCTTGGACATCTTCTTCAGGTACGTCTCCGATGAGGTGACCAGCTTCCTGTGACAGAGCCAGTGCTCCATCTGCTGCAGCTCCACGCCCAGCAGCCGGCTGAAGTGCTGCAGGTGGAGGTCGTCCCTCTGCAACAAAGAGCCCCGTTAGCTGACAACGCTAACCTGGACCACACATGATGCTAACATACCGACACGTGGCCAGCTGACGCTAACGTAGAGACATGTGAGGCCAGCTGACGCTAACGTAGAGACACCTGACAGCAGCTGATGCTAACGTAGAGACACCTGACAGCAGCTGATGCTAACGTAGAGACTAACGTAGAGACACCTGACAGCAGCTGATGCTAACGTACAGACACCGACACCTGACAGCAGCTGATGCTAACGTACAGACACCAGACACCTGACAGCAGCTGATGCTAACGTACAGACAAACGTAGAGACACCTGACAGCAGCTGATGCTAACGTACAGACACCAGACACCTGACAGCAGCTGATGCTAACGTAGAGACTACGTAGAGACACCTGACAGCAGCTGATGCTAACGTACAGACACCAGACACCTGACAGCAGCTGATGCTAACGTACAGACAAACGTAGAGACACCTGACAGCAGCTGATGCTAATGTACAGACAAACGTAGAGACACCTGACAGCAGCTGATGCTAACGTACAGACAAAGTACAGACACCTGACAGCAGCTGATGCTAACGTACAGACACCTGACAGCAGCTGATGCTAACGTACAGACAAACGTAGAGACACCTGACAGCAGCTGATGCTAACGTACCGACACGTGACACGGACTCTCCGTCTCGCTCTGCGCAGATCTCGATGTTCCCGAGGTGAAGGATGGATGCCACCACTTTGAAGATGCTGCTCTGACTGCTTTCCTTTATCCCTGAAAAAACACATAAACACAAAATATACATTATAGTTATATTCAAGTTTTCTCCACTAACAGTGTTATATTACTGGTTTCTCCACTAACAGTGTTATATTACTGGTTTCTCCTCTAACAGTGTTATATTACTGGTTTCCCTCTAACAGTGTTATATTACTGGTTTCTCCTCAACAGTTATATTACTGGTTTCTCCTCTAACAGTGTTATATTACTGGTTTCTCCACTAACAGTGTTATATTACTGGTTTCTCCACTAACAGTGTTATATTACTGGTTTCTCCACTAACAGTGTTATATTACGGGTTTCTCCACTAACAGTGTTATATTAGGGTTTCTCCACTAACAGTGTTATATTACTGGTTTCTCCTCTAACAGTGTTATATTACTGGTTTCTCACTAACAGTGTTATATTACTGGTTTCTCACTAACAGTGTTATATTACTGGTTTCTCCACTAACAGTGTTATATTACTGGTTTCTCCACTAACAGTGTTATATTACTGGTTTCTCCTCTAACAGGTGTTATATTACTGGTTTCTCCTCTAACAGGTGTTATATTACTGGTTTCTCCACTAACAGTGTTATATTAGGTTTCTCCACTAACAGTGTTATATTACTGGTTTCTCCACTAACAGTGTTATATTACTGGTTTCTCCACTAACAGTGTTATATTACTGGTTTCTCCACTAACAGTGTTATATTACTGGTTTCTCCTCTAACAGGTGTTATATTACGGTTTCTCCACTAACAGTGTTATATTACTGGTTTCTCCACTAACAGTGTTATATTACTGGTTTCTCCACTAACAGTGTTATATTACTGGTTTCTCCACTAACAGTGTTATATTACTGGTTTCTCCACTAACAGGTGTTATATTACTGGTTTCTCCACTAACAGTGTATATTACTGGTTTCTCCACTAACAGTGTTATATTACTGGTTTCTCCACTAACAGTGTTATATTACTGGTTTCTCCACTAACAGTGTTATATTACTGGTTCTCACTAACAGTGTTATGTTACTGGTTTCTCCACTAACAGTGTTATATTACGGGTTCTCCACTAACAGTGTTATATTACTGTTTCTCCACTAACAGTGTTATTTACTGGTTCTCCACTAACAGTGTTATATTACTGGTTTCTCCACTAACAGGTGTTATATTACGGGTTTCTCCACTAACAGTGTTATATTTGGTTTCTCCACTAACAGTGTTATATTACTGGTTTCTCCACTAACAGTGTTATATTACTGGTTTCTCTCTAACAGGTGTTATATTACTGGTTTCTCCTCTAACAGGTGTTATATTACTGGTTTCTCCACTAACAGTGTTATATTACGGTTCTCCTCTAACAGGTGTTATATTACTGGTTTCTCCACTAACAGTGTTATATTACTGGTTTCTCCACTAACAGTGTTATATTATGGTTTCTCACTAACAGTTTTATTACTGGTTTCTCCACTAACAGTGTTATGTTACTGGTTTCTCCACTAACAGTGTTATATTACGGGTTTCTCCACTAACAGTGTTATATTACTGGTTTCTCCACTAACAGTGTTATATTACTGGTTTCTCCACTAACAGTGTTATATTACGGGTTTCTCCTCTAACAGGTGTTATATTACTGGTTTCTCCACTAACAGTGTTATATTACTGGTTTCTCCACTAACAGTGTTATATTACTGGTTTCTCCACTAACAGTGTTATATTACTGGTTTCTCCACTAACAGTGTTATATTACTGGTTTCTCCTCTAACAGTGTTATATTACTGGTTTCTCCACTAACAGTGTTATATTACTGGTTTCTCCACTAACAGTGTTATATACTGGTTTCTCCTCTAACAGTGTTATATTACTGGTTTCTCCACTAACAGTGTTATATTACTGGTTTCTCCACTAACAGTGTTATATTACGGGTTTCTCCTCTAACAGTGTTATATACTGGTTTCTCCTCTAACAGTGTTATATTACTGGTTTCTCCACTAACAGTGTTATATTACGGGTTTCTCCTCTAACAGTGTTATATTACTGGTTTCTCCACTAACAGTGTTATATTAGGGTTTCTCCACTAACAGTGTTATATTACTGGTTTCTCCACTAACAGTGTTATATTACTGGTTTCTCCACTAACAGTGTTATATTACTGGTTTCTCCTCTAACAGTGTATATTACGGGTTTCTCCTCTAACAGTGTTATATTACTGGTTTCTCCACTAACAGTGTTATATTACTGGTTTCTCCTCTAACAGGTGTTATATTACGGGTTTCTCCTCTAACAGTGTTATATTACTGGTTTCTCCACTAACAGTGTTATATTACTGGTTTCTCCACTAACAGTGTTATATTACTGGTTCTCCTCTAACAGGTGTTATATTACTGGTTTCTCCACTAACAGTGTTATATTACGGGTTTCTCCACTAACAGTGTTATATTACTGGTTTCTCCACTAACAGTGTTATATTACGGGTTTCTCCTCTAACAGGTGTTATATTACTGGTTTCTCCACTAACAGTGTTATTACTGGTTTCTCCACTAACAGTGTTATATTACTGGTTTCTCCACTAACAGTGTTATATTACGGGTTTCTCCTCTAACAGTGTTATATTACTGGTTTCTCCACTAACAGTGTTATATTACTGGTTTCTCCTCAACAGTGTTATATTAGTTTTCTCCACTAACAGGTGTTATATTACGGGTTTCTCCACTAACAGGTGTTATATTACTGGTTTTCCACTAACAGTGTTATATTACGGGTTTCTCCACTAACAGTGTTATATTACGGGTTTCTCCACTAACAGTGTTATATTACGGGTTTCTCCTCTAACAGTGTTATATTACTGGTTTCTCCACTAACAGTGTTATATTACTGGTTTCTCCACTAACAGTGTTATATTACGGGTTTCTCCTCTAACAGGTGTTATATTACGGGTTTCTCCACTAACAGTGTTATATTACGGGTTTCTCCACTAACAGGTGTTATATTACTGGTTTCTCCACTAACAGTGTTATATTACGGGTTTCTCCACTAACAGTGTTATATTACGGGTTTCTCCACTAACAGTGTTATATTACTGGTTTCTCCACTAACAGTGTATATTACTGGTTTCTCCACTAACAGTGTTATATTACTGGTTTCTCCACTAACAGTGTTATATTACGGGTTCTCCACTAACAGTGTTATATTACTGGTTTCTCACTAACAGTGTTATATTACTGGTTTCTCCACTAACAGTGTTATATTACTGGTTTCTCCTCTAACAGTGTTATATTACTGGTTTCTCCACTAACAGTGTTATATTACGGGTTTCTCCTCTAACAGTGTTATATTACTGGTTTTCTCCTCTAACAGTGTTATATTACTGGTTCTCCACTAACAGTGTTATATTAGGGTTTCTCCCAAACAGTGTTATATTAGGGTTTCTCCCAAACAGTGTTATATTACTGGTTTCTCCACTAACAGTGTTATATTACGGGTTTCTCCACTAACAGTGTTATATTACTGGTTTCTCCTCTAACAGTGTTATATTACTGGTTTTCTCCACTAACAGTGTTATATTACTGGTTTCTCCACTAACAGTGTTATATTACTGGTTTCTCCACTAACAGTGTTATATTACTGGTTTCTCCACTACAGTGTTATATTACGGTTTCTCCTAACAGTGTTATATTACTGGTTTCCACTCACAGTGTTATATTACTGGTTTCTCCACTAACAGTGTTATATTACTGGTTTCTCCACTAACAGTGTTATATTACTGGTTTCTCCTCTAACAGTGTTATATTACGGGTTTTTCTCCTCTAACAGTGTTATATTACTGGTTTCTCCTCTAACAGTGTTATATACTGGTTTCTCCTCCACGTTATTTATATTAGGTTTCTGGGTTTCTCCACTACAGTGTTATATTACTGGTTTCTCCTCTAACAGTGTTAATTACTGGTTTCTCCTCTAACAGTTATATTACTAACGGGTCTCCAATTGTATATTACTTTTCTCCACTAACAGTGTTATATTACTGGTTTCTCCACTAACAGGTTATATTACTGGTTTCTCCACTAACAGTGTTATATTACTGGTTTCTCCTCTAACAGTGTTATATTACTGGTTTCTCGGGTTTCTCCACTAACAGTGTTATATTACTGGTTTCTCCACTAACAGTGTTATATTACTGGTTTCTCCACTAACAGTGTTATATTACTGGTTTCTCCACTAACAGTGTTATATTACTGGTTTCTCCACTAACAGTGTTATATTACTGGTTTCTCCACTAACAGTGTTATATTACTGGTTTCTCCACTAACAGGTTATATACGGGTTTCTCCACTAACAGTGTTATATTACTGGTTTCTCACTAACAGGTGTTATATTACGGGTTTCTCCTAACAGTGTTATATTACTGGTTTCTCCACTAACAGTGTTATATTACTGGTTCTCCACTAACAGTGTTATATTACGGGTTTCTCCACTAACAGTGTTATATTACGGGTTTCTCCACTAACAGTGTTATATTACTGGTTCTCCACTAACAGTGTTATATTACTGGTTTCTCCACTAACAGTGTTATATTACGGGTTTCTCCACTAACAGTGTTATATACTGGTTTCTCCACTAACAGTGTTATATTACTGGTTTCTCCACTAACAGTGTTATATTACTGGTTTCTCCACTAACAGTGTTATATTACTGGTTTCTCCACTAACAGTGTTATATTACGGGTTTCTCCACTAACAGTGTTATATTACGGGTTTCTCCACTAACAGTGTTATATTACTGGTTTCTCCGGGTTTCTCCACTAACAGTGTTATATTACTGGTTTCTCCACTAACAGTGTTATATTACGGGTTTCTCCACTAACAGTTTATATTAGGGTTTCTCCTCTAACAGTGTTATATTACGGGTTTCTCGGGTTCTCCATAACAGTGTTATATTACGGGTTTCTCCACTAACAGTGTTATATTACTGGTTTCTCCACTAACAGTGTTATATTACTGGTTTTCTCCACTAACAGTGTTATATTACTGGTTTCTCCACTAACAGTGTTATATACGGGTTTCTCCTCTAACAGTGTTATATTACTGGTTTCTCCACTAACAGTGTTATATTACTGGTTTCTCCCCTAACAGTGTTATATTACTGGTTTCTCCACTAACAGTGTTATATTACTGGTTTTCTCCACTAACAGTGTTATATTACGGGTTTCTCCACTAACAGTGTTATATTACTGGTTTCTCCACTAACAGTGTTATATTACGGGTTCTCCACTAACAGTGTTATATTACGGGTTTCTCCTCTAACAGTGTTTATTACTGGTTTCTCCACTAACAGTGTTATATTACGGGTTTCTCCACTAACAGTGTTTATATTCGGGTTTCCTCTAACAGTGTTATATTACTGGTTTCTCCATAACAGTGTTATATTACTGGTTTCTCTCACACAGTGTTATATTACGGGTTTCTCCTCTAACAGTGTTATATTACGGTTTCTCCACTAACAGTGTTATATTACTGGTTTCTCCACTAACAGTGTTATATTACGGGTTTTCTCCTCTAACAGTGTTATATTACGGGTTTCTCCGGGTTTCTCCACTAACAGTGTTATATTACGGGTTTCTCCTCTAACAGTGTTATATTACGGGTTTCTCCACTAACAGGTTATATTACTGGTTTCTCCACTAACAGTGTTATATTACTGGTTTCTCCACTAACAGTGTTATATACGGGTTTCTCCTCTAACAGTGTTATATTACTGGTTTCTCCACTAACAGTGTTATATTACGGGTTCTCCTCTAACAGTGTTATTACTGGTTTCTCCACTAACAGTGTTATATTACGGGTTTCTCCTAACAGTGTTATATTACGGGTTTCTCCACTAACAGTGTTATATTACTGGTTTCTCCACTAAGGTGTTATTACTGGTTTCTCCACTAACAGTGTTATATTACGGGTTTCTCCTCTAACAGTGTTATATTACTGGTTTCTCCACTAACAGTGTTATATTACTGGTTTCTCCACTAACATGTTATATTACTGGTTTCTCCTCTAACAGTGTTATATTACGGGTTTCTCCACTAACAGTGTTATATTACTGGTTTCTCCACTAACAGTGTATATTACGGTTTCTCCTATACAGTGTTATATTACTGGTTTCTCCACTAACAGTGTTATATTACTGGTTTCTCCACTAACAGTGTTATATTACGGGTTTCTCCTCTAACAGTGTTATATTACTGGTTTCTCCACTAACAGTGTTATATTACTGGTTTCTCCACTAACAGTGTTATATTACGGGTTTCTCCACTAACAGTGTTATATTACTGGTTTCTCCACTAACAGTGTTATATTACTGGTTTCTCCACTAACAGGTGTTATATTACTGGTTTCTCCACTAACAGGTGTTATATTACTGGTTTCTCCACTAACAGTGTTATATTACTGGTTTCTCCACTAACAGTGTTATTACGGGTTTCTCCTCTAACAGTGTTATATTACGGGTTTCTCCACTAACAGTGTTATATTCGGGTTTCTCCACTAACAGTGTTATATTACTGGTTTCTCCACTAACAGTGTTATATTACGGGTTTCTCCTCTAACAGTGTTATATTACTGGTTTCTCCACTAACAGTGTTATATTACTGGTTTCTCCACTAACAGTGTTATATTACGGTTTCTCCTCTAACAGTGTTATATTACGGGTTTCTCCGGGTTTCTCCATAACAGTGTTATATTACGGGTTTCCTCTAACAGTGTTATATTACGGGTTTCTCCACTAACAGTGTTATATTACTGGTTTCTCCACTAACAGTGTTTATATTACTGGTTTCTCCACTAACAGTGTTATATTACGGGTTTCTCCTCTAACAGTGTTATATTACTGGTTTCTCCACTAACAGTGTTATATTACGGGTTTCTCCTCTAACAGGTGTTATATTACGGGTTTCTCCTACTAACAGTGTTATATTACTGGTTTCTCCACTAACAGTGTTATATTACGGGTTTCTCTAACAGTGTTATATTACGGGTTTCTCCACTAACAGTGTTATATTACTGGTTTCTCCCTAACAGTGTTATATTACTGGTTTCTCCACTAACAGTGTTATATTACGGGTTTCTCCTCTAACAGTGTTATATTACTGGTTTCTCCACTAACAGTGTTATATTACTGGTTTCTCCCTAACAGTGTTATATTACGGGTTTCTCCTCTAACAGTGTTATATTACTGGTTTCTCACTAACAGTGTTATATTACGGGTTTCTCCTCTAACAGTGTTATATTACTGGTTTCTCCACTAACAGTGTTATATTACTGGTTTCTCCACTAACAGTGTTATATTACGGGTTTCTCCTCTAACAGTGTTATATTACTGGTTTCTCCACTAACAGTGTTATATTACTGGTTTCTCCACTAACAGTGTTATATTACGGGTTTCTCCTCTAACAGTGTTATATTACTGGGTTTCTCCGGGTTTCCACTAACAGTGTTATATTACGGGTTTCTCCTCTAACGTGTTATATTACTGTTTCTCCACTAACAGTGTTATATTACGGTTTCTCCTCTAACAGTGTTATATTACTGGTTTCTCCACTAACAGTGTTATATTACTGGTTTCTCCACTAACAGTGTTATATTACGGTTTCTCCTCTAACAGTGTTATATTACTGGTTTCTCCACTAACAGTGTTATATTACTGGTTTCTCCACTAACAGTGTTATATTACGGTTTCTCCTCTAACAGTGTTATATTACGGGTTTCTCGGGTTTCTCCACTAACAGTGTTATATTACTGGTTTCTCCTCTAACAGTGTTATATTACGGTTTCTCCACTAACAGTGTTATATTACGGGTTTCTCCACTAACAGTGTTATATTACTGGTTTCTCCTCTAACAGTGTTATATTACGGGTTTCTCCTCTAACAGTGTTATATTACTGGTTTCTCCACTAACAGTGTTAATTACTGGTTTCTCCACTAACAGTGTTATATTACGGGTTCTCCTCAACAGTGTTATATTACTGGTTTCTCCCTAACAGTGTTATATTACGGGTTTCTCCTCTAACAGTGTTATATTACTGGTTTCTCCTAACAGTGTTATATACTGGTTTCTCCCTAACAGTGTTATATTACTGGTTTCTCCACTAACAGTGTTATATTACGGGTTTCTCCTCTAACAGTGTTATATTACTGGTTTCTCCACTAACAGTGTTATATTACTGGTTTCTCCACTAACAGTGTTATATTACGGGTTTCTCCTCTAACAGTGTTATATTACTGGTTTCTCCACTAACAGTGTTATATTACGGGTTTCTCCTCTAACAGTGTTATATTACTGGTTTCTCCACTAACAGTGTTATATTACTGGTTTCTCCACTAACAGTGTTATATTACGGGTTTCTCCTCTAACAGTGTTATATTACGGGTTCTCCGGTTTCTCCACTAACAGTGTTATATTACTGGTTTCTCCACTAACAGTGTTATATTACGGGTTTCTCCTCTAACAGTGTTATATTACTGGTTTCTCCACTAACAGTGTTATATTACGGTTTCTCCTCTAACAGTGTTATATTACTGGTTTCTCCACTAACAGTGTTATATTACTGGTTTCTCCACTAACAGTGTTATATTACGGGTTTCTCCTCTAACAGTGTTATATTACGGGTTCTCCGGGTTTCTCCACTAACAGTGTTTATTACTGGTTTTCTCCACTAACAGTGTTATATTACTGGTTTCTCCACTAACAGTGTTATATTATGGGTTTCTCCACTAACAGTGTTATATTACTGGTTCTCCACTAACAGTGTTATATTACTGGTTTCTCCACTAACAGTGTTATATTACGGGTTTCTCCACTAACAGTGTTATATTACTGGTTTCTCCACTACAGTGTATATTACTGGTTTCTCCACTAACAGTGTTATATTACTGGTTTCTCCACTAATAGTGTTATATTACTGGTTTCTCCACTAACAGGTGTTATATTACTGGTTTCTCCACTAACAGTGTTATATTACTGGTTTCTCCACTAACAGTGTTATATTACTGGTTTCTCCACTAACAGTGTTATATTACTGGTTTCTCCACTAACAGTGTTATACTGGTTTCTCCACTAACAGTGTTATACTGGTTTCTCTCCACTAACAGTGTTATATTACTGGTTTCTCACTAACAGGTGTTATATTACGGGTTTATATTACGGGTTTCTCCACTAACGGGTTTCTCCCTAACGGCACCTAGCATAGTTAAGGCCTCTCTGGTCTTCTTGAAGTCATCAGCGTCGTTCACGCCCTCGATGAAGATGTTCTCGCCTAGAGACGTGAAGGTGAAGTCTTCTGCACTGGCTGAGGTACAAAACATCAGTTAGGTAGAGTTAGACAGGTAGATAAGTGAGCAGGTAGACAGGTCAACAGGTGAGAAGGAGACAGGTCAACAGGTGAGCAGGTAGACAGGTCAACAGGTGAGAAGTAACAGGTCAACAGGTGAGCAGGTAGACAGGTCAACAGGTGAGCAGGTAGACAGGTCAACAGGTGAGCAGGTAGACAGGTGAGCAGGTAGACAGGTGAGCAGTGAGACAGGTAAACAGGTTTTCAAAGTTTCTCTGACTTTAAGTCCCAGGATCTAGAAGCTAATTCGTCCTGATGATCAAACAGAGAGACCCCCCCCCATCAGGGACTCTTGGGGGTTTGATGATGTCACTGGATCCTAACTGAGACCCAGGAACACAATGACCTGAGACTCTGTCCAGGAACACAATGACCTGAGACTCTGTCCAGGAACACAATGACCTGAGACCCTGTCCAGGAACACAATGACCTGAGACCCTGTCCAGGAACACAGTGAAACAGGAAGTGGTTCAGAAACACAGTGAAACAGGAAGTGGTTCAGAAACACAGTGAAACAGGAAGTGGTTCAGAAACACAGTGAAACAGGAAGTGGTTCTGAACCACTTCAACAGGAAGTGGTTCAGGAACACAGTGAAACAGGAAGTGGTTCAGGAACACAGTGAAACAGGAAGTGGTTCAGGAACACAGTGAAACAGGAAGTGGTTCAGGAACACAGTGAAACAGGAAGTGGTTCTGAACCACTTCACAGGAAGTGGTTCAGGAAACAGTGAAACAGGAAGTGGTTCAGGAACACAGTGAAACAGTAAGTGGTTCAGAACACAGTGAAACAGGAAGTGGTTCAGAACACAGTGAAACAGGAAGTGGACTCACTGAGGCCCAGCTCCCTGAACTCCGGTAGGCTGCTGGACGCACAAAGCTGGTAGAAGATGTGATAGTTCCTCTCGTCCTCCGCCTGAGAAGTTAACCACAGTAAATCAGTTCCTGTTGATCAGGGATCAATCACCGACTGTGAGACACACCCACCTGAAACACCACCCGGGACTTCTCCAGCAGGTACGTCCTCATGTTGGCTCCGATGATGTGGAAGTGCCGGCTGAAGCCGATCTGGATGTACTTTCCAAAGCGACTGCTGTTGTCGTTTCTAGTGGTTTTGGCATTTCCTATAGCCTGAAGGACAGAAGACACCAACCATCATTATACACCACAGAAGAAGCTCACAATAATCAATACAGCAGAAAAACCACTGAAGAAGAAGTGACGGAGGATATCATGACATCATAGTGATAGCTCCTGCATGTATTACCCACTGATGACATCATAGTGATAGCTCCTGCATGTATTAACCCACTGATGACATCATAGTGATAGCTCCTGCATGTATTAACCCACTGATGACATCATAGTGATAGCTCCTGCATGTATTACCCACTGATGACATCATAGTGATAGCTCCTGCATGTATTAACCCACTGATGACATCATAGTGATAGCTCCTGCATGTATTAACCCACTGATGACATCATAGTGATAGCTCCTGCATGTATTAACCCACTGATGACATCATAGTGATAGCTCCTGCATGTATTAACCCACTGATGACATCATAGTGATAGCTCCTGCATGTATTAACCTGATGACATCATAGTGATAGCTCCTGCATGTATTAACCCACTGATGACATCATAGTGATAGCTCCTGCATGTATTAACCCACTGATGACATCATAGTGATAGCTCCTGCATGTATTAACCCACTGATGACATCATAGTGATAGCTCCTGCATGTATTAACCCACTGATGACATCATAGTGATAGCTCCTGCATGTATTAACCCACTGATGACATCATAGTGATAGCTCCTGCATGTATTAACCCACTGATGACATCATAGTGATAGCTCCTGCATGTATTAACCCACTGATGACATCATAGTGATAGCTCCTGCATGTATTAACCCACTGATGACATCATAGTGATAGCTCCTGCATGTATTAACCCACTGATGACATCATGTGATAGCTCCTGCATGTATTACCCACTGATGACATCATAGTGATAGCTCCTGCATGTATTAACCCACTGATGACATCATAGTGATAGCTCCTGCATGTATTAACCCACTGATGACATCATAGTGATAGCTCCTGCATGTATTAACCCACTGATGACATCATAGTGATAGCTCCTGCATGTATTAACCCACTGATGACATCATAGTGATAGCTCCTGCATGTATTAACCCACTGATGACATCATAGTGATAGCTCCTGCATGTATTAACCCACTGATGACATCATGTGATAGCTCCTGCATGTATTAACCCACTGATGACATCATAGTGATAGCTCCTGCATGTATTAACCCACTGATGACATCATAGTGATAGCTCCTGCATGTATTAACCCACTGATGACATCATAGTGATAGCTCCTGCATGTATTACACTGATGACATCATAGTGATAGCTCCTGCATGTATTAACCCACTGATGACATCATAGTGATAGCTCCTGCATGTATTAACCCACTGATGACATCATAGTGATAGCTCCTGCATGTATTACACTGATGACATCATAGTGATAGCTCCTGCATGTATTAACCCACTGATGACATCATGGTGATAGCTCCTGCATGTATTAACCCACTGATGACATCATAGTGATAGCTCCTGCATGTATTAACCCACTGATGACATCATGGTGATAGCTCCTGCATGTATTAACCCCTGATGACATCATAGTGATAGCTCCTGCATGTATTACACTGATGACATCATAGTGATAGCTCCTGCATGTATTACCTGATGACATCATAGTGATAGCTCCTGCATGTATTAACCCACTGATGACATCATGTGATAGCTCCTGCATGTATTAACCCACTGATGACATCATAGTGATAGCTCCTGCATGTATTACCACTGATGACATCATGGTGATAGCTCCTGCATGTATTAACCCACTGATGACATCATAGTGATAGCTCCTGCATGTATTACCTGATGACATCATAGTGATAGCTCCTGCATGTATTAACCCACTGATGACATCATAGTGATAGCTCCTGCATGTATTAACCCACTGATGACATCATAGTGATAGCTCCTGCATGTATTACACTGATGACATCATAGTGATAGCTCCTGCATGTATTACACTGATGACATCATGGTGATAGCTCCTGCATGTATTAACCCACTGATGACATCATAGTGATAGCTCCTGCATGTATTAAGCCACTGATGACATCATGTGATAGCTCCTGCATGTATTAACCCACTGATGACATCATAGTGATAGCTCCTGCATGTATTAACCCTGATGACATCATGTGATAGCTCCTGCATGTATTACACTGATGACATCATGTGATAGCTCCTGCATGTATTAACCCTGATGACATCATAGTGATAGCTCCTGCATGTATTAACCCACTGATGACATCATAGTGATAGCTCCTGCATGTATTACCACTGATGACATCATAGTGATAGCTCCTGCATGTATTAACCCACTGATGACATCATAGTGATAGCTCCTGCATGTATTACACTGATGACATCATAGTGATAGCTCCTGCATGTATTAACCCACTGATGACATCATAGTGATAGCTCCTGCATGTATTAACCCACTGATGACATCATAGTGATAGCTCCTGCATGTATTAACCCACTGATGACATCATGTGATAGCTCCTGCATGTATTAACCCACTGATGACATCATAGTGATAGCTCCTGCATGTATTAACCCACTGATGACATCATGGATAGCTCCTGCATGTATTAACCTGATGACATCATAGTGATAGCTCCTGCATGTATTAACCCACTGATGACATCATGTGATAGCTCCTGCATGTATTACACTGATGACATCATAGTGATAGCTCCTGCATGTATTAACCCACTGATGACATCATAGTGATAGCTCCTGCATGTATTAACCCACTGATGACATCATAGTGATAGCTCCTGCATGTATTACACTGATGACATCATAGTGATAGCTCCTGCATGTATTAACCCACTGATGACATCATAGTGATAGCTCCTGCATGTATTACACTGATGACATCATGGTGATAGCTCCTGCATGTATTAACCCACTGATGACATCATGTGATAGCTCCTGCATGTATTAACCCACTGATGACATCATGTGATAGCTCCTGCATGTATTAACCCACTGATGACATCATAGTGATAGCTCCTGCATGTATTAACCCACTGATGACATCATGGTGATAGCTCCTGCATGTATTAACTCACTGATGACATCATGTGATAGCTCCTGCATGTGTTACACTGATGACATCATAGTGATAGCTCCTGCATGTATTAACCCACTGATGACATCATAGTGATAGCTCCTGCAGTATTACACTGATGACATCATAGTGATAGCTCCTGCAGTATTAACCCACTGATGACATCATAGTGATAGCTCCTGCATGTATTACACTGATGACATCATAGTGATAGCTCCTGCATGTATTAACCCACTGATGACATCATAGTGATAGCTCCTGCATGTATTAACCCACTGATGACATCATAGTGATAGCTCCTGCATGTATTAACCCACTGACCTCCATGATGGGCTGGAGGCGAGAACCTTCTCCTCAACGTTCGTGTCGTTAGCCGAGCCCCCACCGTGGCGAAGAGCGCATGGCGTACTCGCAGAAACCGTCTTTCCCTCGGACTCTCCACTCACGATGATGGACTGATTCCTCTCATCTCTGATCAACAGAAGATAAACATGTTATTACCATGTTAGAGACATGTTATCACTGTGTAATAGAGACATGTTATCACTGTGTAATAGGACATGTTATTACTGTGTAATAGAGACATGTATCACTGTGTAATAGAGACCTTATCACTGTGTAATAGAGCTTGTTATCACTGTGCAATAGAGACATGTTATCACTGTGTAATAGAGACGTTATTACTGTGCAATAGAGACATGTTATCACTGTGCAATAGAGACATGTTATGTTATTACTGTAAAATAGAGACATGTTATTACTGTGTAAGAGACATGTTATCACTGTGTAATAGAGACATGTTATGTATCACTGTGTAATAGAGACATGTTATTACTGTAAATAGAGACATGTTTCACTGTGTATAGAGACGTTATTACTGTGTAATAGAGACATGTTATGTTATCACTGTGTAATAGAGACATGTTTATTACTGTAAATAGAGACATGTTATCACTGTGTAATAGAGACGTTATTACTGTGTAATAGAGACAGTTATGTTATCACTGTGTAATAGAGACATTTATCACTGTGTCAATAGAGACGTTATACTGTGCATAGAGACATTTATCACTGTAATAGTAATAGAGACGTTATCACTGTGTAATAGAGACGTTATCACTGTGTAATAGAGACGTTATTACTGTGTAATAGAGACATGTTATTACTGTGTAATAGAGACGTTATCACTGTGTAATAGAGACATGTTATACTGTGTAATAGAGACGTTATTACTGTGTAATAGAGACATGTTATTACTGTGTAATAGAGACGTTATCACTGTGTAATAGAGACATGTTATACTGTGTAATAGAGACGTTATCACTGTGTAATAGAGACATGTTATTACTGTGTAATAGAGACGTTATCACTGTGTAATAGAGACATGTTATCACTGTGTAATAGAGACGTTATCACTGTGTAATAGAGACACGTTATCACTGTGTAATAGAGACACGTTATCACTGTGTAATAGAGACACGTTATCACTGTGTAATAGAGACATGTTATGTTATTACTGTGTAATAGAGACATGTTATCACTGTGTAATAGAGACATGTTATGTATACTGTAAAATAGAGACATGTTATCACTGTGTAATAGAGACTTATTACTGTGTAATAGAGACAGTTATGTTATTACTGTGTAATAGAGACATGTTATCACTGTGTAATATAGACATGTTATACTGTGTAATAGAGACATGTTATTACTGTGTATAGAGACACGTTATCACTGTGTAATAGAGACACGTTATCACTGTGTAATAGAGACACGTTATCACTGTGTAATAGAGACACGTTATCACTGTGTAATAGAGACACGTTATTACTGTGTAATAGAGACATGTTATCACTGTGTAATAGAGACATGTTATCACTGTGTAATAGAGACATGTTATGTTATTACTGTAAAATAGAGACATGTTATCACTGTGTAATAGAGACTTTATTACTGTGTAATAGAGACATGTTATGTTATTACTGTGTAATAGAGACATGTTATGTTATTACTGTAAAATAGAGACATGTTATCACTGTGTAATAGAGACTTTATTACTGTGTAATAGAGACATGTTATGTTATTACTGTGTAATAGAGACATGTTATGTTATTACTGTAAAATAGAGACATGTTATCACTGTGTAATAGAGACATGTTATGTTATTACTGTGTAATAGAGACATGTTATCACTGTGTAATAGAGACATGTTTATCACTGTGTAATAGAGACATGTTATTACTGTGTATAGAGACATGTTATGTTATACTGTGTAATAGAGACATGTTATGTTATTACTGTGTAATAGAGACGTTATGTTATACTGTGTAATAGAGACACATGTTATCACTGTGTAATAGAGACGTTATGTTATTACTGTGTAATAGAGACGTTATTACTGTGTAATAGAGACATGTTATGTTATTACTGTGTAATAGAGACATGTTATCACTGTGTAATAGAGACTGTTATGTTATTACTGTGTAATAGAGACGTTATTACTGTGTAATAGAGACATGTTATGTTATTACTGTGTAATAGAGACATGTTATCACTGTGTAATAGAGACATGTTATGTTATTACTGTGTAATAGAGACCTTATTACTGTGTAATAGAGACATGTTATCACTGTGTAATAGACATGTTATCACTGTGTAATAGAGACATTTATCACTGTGTAATAGACATGTTATCACTGTGTAATAGAGACATGTTATTACTGTGTAATAGAGACATGTTATGTTATACTGTGTAATAGAGACCTTATCACTGTGTAATAGAACATGTTATCACTGTGTAATAGAGACATGTTATCACTGTGTAATAGAGACCTTATCACTGTGTAATAGAGACATGTTATCACTGTGTAATAGAGACATGTTATCACTGTGTAATAGAGACCTTATTACTGTGTAATAGAGACATGTTATCACTGTGTAATAGACATGTTATCACTGTGTAATAGACATGTTATCACTGTGTAATAGAGACATGTTATCACTGTGTAATAGAGACATGTTATCACTGTGTAATAGAGACATGTTATCACTGTGTATAGACATGTTATCACTGTGTAATAGAGACATGTTATGTTATTACTGTGTAATAGAGACCTTATCACTGTGTAATAGAGACATGTTATCACTGTGTAATAGAGACCTTATCACTGTGTAATAGAGACATGTTATGTTATTACTGTGTAATAGAGACCTTATCACTGTGTAATAGAGACATGTTATCACTGTGTAATAGAGACCTTATCACTGTGTAATAGAGACATGTTATCACTGTGTAATAGACATTTATCACTGTGTAATAGAGACATGTTATCACTGTGTAATAGAGACCTTATCACTGTGTAATAGAGACATGTTATCACTGTGTAATAGAGAACGTTATTACTGTGTAATAGAGACATGTTATACTGTGTAATAGAGACCTTATCACTGTGTAATAGAGACATGTTATCACTGTGTAATAGACATGTTATCACTGTGTAATAGACATGTTATCACTGTGTAATAGAGACATGTTATCACTGTGTAATAGAGACCTTATCACTGTGTAATAGACATGTTATCACTGTGTAATAGAGACGTTATCACTGTGTAATAGAGACATGTTATTACTGTGTAATAGAGACCTTATCACTGTGTAATAGAGACATGTTATCACTGTGTAATAGAGACTTATCACTGTGTAATAGAGACATGTTATCACTGTGTAATAGACATGTTATCACTGTGTAATAGAGACATGTTATCACTGTGTAATAGACATGTTATCACTGTGTAATAGAGACATGTTATCACTGTGTAATAGAGACGTTATTACTGTGTAATAGAGACATGTTATCACTGTGTAATAGAGACATGTTATCACTGTGTAATAGAGACGTTATTACTGTGTAATAGAGACATGTTATCACTGTGTAATAGAGACGTTATTACTGTGTAATAGAGACATGTTATCACTGTGTAATAGAGACGTTATTACTGTGTAATAGAGACGTTATTACTGTGTAATAGAGACTTATCACTGTGTAATAGAGACGTTATCACTGTGTAATAGAGACGTTATTACTGTGTAATAGAGACATGTTATCACTGTGTAATAGAGACATGTTATCACTGTGTAATAGAGACATGTTATGATAGAGACATGTTATCACTGTGTAATAGAGACATGTTATCACTGTGTAATAGAGACGTTATCACTGTGTAATAGAGACGTTATTACTGTGTAATAGAGACGTTATTACTGTGTAATAGAGACATGTTATCACTGTGTAATAGAGACGTTATTACTGTGCAATAGAGACATGTTATTACTGTGTAATAGAGACGTTATCACTGTGTAATAGAGACATGTTATCACTGTGTAATAGAGACATGTTATGTTATTACTGTGTAATAGAGACCTTATTACTGTGTAATAGAGACATGTTATCACTGTGTAATAGACATGTTATCACTGTGTAATAGAGACATGTTATCACTGTGTAATAGACATGTTATCACTGTGTAATAGAGACATGTTATCACTGTGTAATAGAGACATGTTATGTTATTACTGTGTAATAGAGACCTTATCACTGTGTAATAGAAACATGTTATCACTGTGTAATAGAGACATGTTATCACTGTGTAATAGAGACCTTATCACTGTGTAATAGAGACATGTTATCACTGTGTAATAGAGACATGTTATCACTGTGTAATAGAGACCTTATTACTGTGTAATAGAGACATGTTATCACTGTGTAATAGACATGTTATCACTGTGTAATAGACATGTTATCACTGTGTAATAGAGACATGTTATCACTGTGTAATAGAGACATGTTGTCACTGTGTAATAGACATGTTATCACTGTGTAATAGAGACATGTTATGTTATTACTGTGTAATAGAGACCTTATCACTGTGTAATAGAGACATGTTATCACTGTGTAATAGAGACCTTATCACTGTGTAATAGAGACATGTTATGTTATTACTGTGTAATAGAGACCTTATCACTGTGTAATAGAGACATGTTATCACTGTGTAATAGAGACCTTATCACTGTGTAATAGAGACATGTTATCACTGTGTAATAGACATGTTATCACTGTGTAATAGACATGTTATCACTGTGTAATAGAGACATGTTATCACTGTGTAATAGAGACCTTATCACTGTGTAATAGAGACATGTTATCACTGTGTAATAGAACGTTATTACTGTGTAATAGAGACATGTTATTACTGTGTAATAGAGACCTTATCACTGTGTAATAGAGACATGTTATCACTGTGTAATAGAGACCTTATCACTGTGTAATAGAGACATGTTATCACTGTGTAATAGAGACACGTTATTACTGTGTAATAGAGACATGTTATACTGTGTAATAGAGACCTTATCACTGTGTAATAGAGACATGTTATTACTGTGTAATAGACATGTTATCACTGTGTAATAGAGACATGTTATGTTATTACTGTGTAATAGAGACATGTTGTCACTGTGTAATAGACATGTTATCACTGTGTAATAGAGACATGTTATGTTATTACTGTGTAATAGAGACCTTATCACTGTGTAATAGAGACATGTTATCACTGTGTAATAGAGACCTTATCACTGTGTAATAGAGACATGTTATCACTGTGTAATAGAGACACGTTATTACTGTGTAATAGAGACATGTTATTACTGTGTAATAGAGACCTTATCACTGTGTAATAGAGACATGTTATTACTGTGTAATAGACATGTTATCACTGTGTAATAGAGACATGTTATCACTGTGTAATAGAGACATGTTATCACTGTGTAATAGACATGTTATCACTGTGTAATAGAGACGTTATCACTGTGTAATAGAGACATGTTATACTGTGTAATAGAGACCTTATCACTGTGTAATAGAGACATGTTATCACTGTGTAATAGAGACGTTATTACTGTGTAATAGAGACGTTATTACTGTGTAATAGAGACGTTATTACTGTGTAATAGAGACGTTATTACTGTGTAATAGAGACATGTTATCACTGTGTAATAGAGACATGTTATCACTGTGTAATAGAGACGTTATTACTGTGCAATAGAGACATGTTATCACTGTGTAATAGAGACATGTTATCACTGTGTAATAGAGACGTTATTACTGTGCAATAGAGACATGTTATCACTGTGTAATAGAGACATGTTATCACTGTGTAATAGAGACGTTATCACTGTGTAATAGAGACATGTTATCACTGTGTAATAGAGACATGTTATGATAGAGACATGTTATCACTGTGTAATAGAGACATGTTATCACTGTGTAATAGAGACGTTATCACTGTGTAATAGAGACGTTATTACTGTGTAATAGAGACGTTATTACTGTGTAATAGAGACATGTTATCACTGTGTAATAGAGACGTTATTACTGTGCAATAGAGACGTTATCACTGTGTAATAGAGACGTTATTACTGTGTAATAGAGACGTTATTACTGTGTAATAGAGACATGTTATCACTGTGCAATAGAGACATGTTATCACTGTGTAATAGAGACATGTTATCACTGTGTAATAGAGACGTTATCACTGTGTAATAGAGACGTTATCACTGTGTAATAGAGACGTTATTACTGTGTAATAGAGACGTTATACTGTGTAATAGAGACATTTATCACTGTGCAATAGAGACATGTTATCACTGTGTAATAGAGACATGTTATCACTGTGTAATAGAGACGTTATCACTGTGTAATAGAGACATGTTATGATAGAGACATGTTATCACTGTGTAATAGAGACGTTATCACTGTGTAATAGAGACATGTTATGATAGAGACATGTTATCACTGTGTAATAGACATGTTATCACTGTGTAATAGAGACATGTTATCACTGTAATAGAGACGTTATTACTGTGTAATAGAGACATGTTATGTTATCACTGTGTAATAGAGACATGTTATCACTGTGTAATAGAGACGTTATTACTGTGTAATAGAGACGTTATTACTGTGTAATAGAGACATGTTATCACTGTAATAGAGACGTTATCACTGTGTAATAGAGACGTTATCACTGTGTAATAGAGACGTTATTACTGTGTAATAGAGACGTTATTACTGTGTAATAGAGACATGTTATCACTGTGCAATAGAGACATGTTATCACTGTGTAATAGAGACATGTTATCACTGTGTAATAGAGACGTTATCACTGTGTAATAGAGACATGTTATGATAGAGACATGTTATCACTGTGTAATAGAGACGTTATCACTGTGTAATAGAGACATGTTATGATAGAGACATGTTATCACTGTGTAATAGACATGTTATCACTGTGTAATAGAGACATGTTATCACTGTAATAGAGACGTTATTACTGTGTAATAGAGACATGTTATGTTATCACTGTGTAATAGAGACATGTTATCACTGTGTAATAGAGACGTTATTACTGTGTAATAGAGACATGTTATGATAGAGACATGTTATCACCGTATTATAGAGTTACCTGCCCATCTGCTTGTAGGCCTCCTCAGCCACAGCGAAGATGTGGGGGTCCATGTCCCCCATGTTCTGGCCACTGTAGGCCCGGATCACTTCCTCTCCGTAGATATGGAGCTGGTCATACGGGTTGATGGCCACCAGCACTATGCCTGCAGACACACAGGGATATACATTCATATATAACCTATGATTCATTATTATAACATGCACATGTGTGTATGATGGCACTCAGTGTACCGCAGTAGGTGTAGATGTGGTTGGGCTCTAGGAAGCGGACCCTCAGGTTGTGCAGCACTGCAGGTTCATGAAGGTAGCTCAGCACCGTCAGGTCGTTCTCCCCCACCAGGATGTCCGGGTTACGCAGGAAGGGGAGGGGCTTCCCCTTCGGACCCACCGGGTAGGCCAGCGTCTGAGCACACACACACATTTCATACATCTGTACGAACACACTCATTTCATACATCTATACCCTTTAACAATAAGAGATTTTCAGAATAAGAGCGTACCGTGTCATCCTCCAGTCTCAGCAGCAGCTCCGGTTCTCCCTCCTTGAAGTCTCTGATGATCTCTGCAGCTTTCCACACCTCCGAGGGGTCAGGGATCCAGACCCGGGTGTACTATACACACACACACACACACACACACACGGAGTGAGCTACAGGTGAGTCAGCTCAGGAACAGGAAGTAAACACACCTGTGGCCGAGGTGCAGACAGGAAGTACAGCTTTATATCCAGACCCCCCTCCCACACACACCTTATGGCCCCCCAGGATTATAAAGAGGATTTAGAATCATTAATGAGGATTGACAAGCTGCTTCCTTATTAGTGTGTGACCTGTGGCATATTATCATCTATTGTAACAACACATGCAGGTTATTACTGATGTAAACAACACTGATGTAAACAACACTGAAGTAAACAACACTTATGTAAACAACACTGATGTAAACAACATTGATGTAAACAACACTGATGTAAACAACACTGATGTAAACAACACTGAAGTAAACAACACTGATGTAAACAACACTGATGTAAACAACACTGATGTAAACAACACTGATGTAAACAACACTGAAGTAAGCAACCCATGCAGGGTTATTATTACTGATCTCTCTCTCCATTCAGATAAATGTAAATTAAAGTTCCGGCTGCCCCCCCCCCCCCCGCAGAGAGCTTCTCCTCCCGGCTGAAGACCGTCCGGCTCAGACCCCCCCCCCCCCCCCCCACACAGACCGCAGGTTCAGGAAGAAACAGCCGTTAAAGACCCCCCACAACAGGTGTCTCTTCCCCGCGGCGCGCAGCCCGGGTCTCGGGAGGTTAAAGTTTGAGGAGCAGCGAGTCGGTAAAACGAGGGCCGTGGGAAGTAGGGGTGTTGAGGGTGCTGCAGCCCCCTGGTGGAGGACAGGGGATCTGCACTTCCACAAGATTAAATACAAATATATATATTATATATATATAGAATACAACAAAAAACGAATTTTGTGTGCACGGCGGGGATTGTTGTTAGCTTCTGCTGCGCTAACAGATATAAGTAGATGTTTCTAGAACAAGGTGGAGCTCTCCTGTCAGACTGAGAGGCTCAGTGAGGTGAAGGACTCTGAGGGTTCAGATAGTTCACTTTAGTCTGTTATCTCAGTGGGTCTCAAACGGTTTGATCACAATTTATGTAAACACATATTTCCAAGGCACTCCTTTATTAGGATCAATAAAAACAGGTTTGAAATCATTCCAATGTATACTATAGGACAGTAAACCAAAAATATTGTTTAAAACTGGAGAGATTTAAAAATATGCATAAATAAATAAATGTTAATAGATAAAATAAGATATAAATGAACCACAAAATAAAATAAGTTAGCCTACATTTATTTGTTATTGGCTATGGGTTATTGGAAGCGTTCACATACTTATTTGATTAATAAAATGCAAACCGATCTTTTTCTTATGGGTGTTTAGAGTTGTACCCCCTAGATCAGGTCTCTAGTGATTGTGTGCTCAAAGTGCACCAGATTGAAGCATTTTACTTTAAAAATGTTAAAAAACGTTTTATATAAGCTGTCCACCATGTCAATACGTTTATCTTTTTGTAGTGTATTGGTCTTTTGTAGAGGTTTTTGATTGCCAGCTAAAGTCTTGACTAGGGCAGCAAATTGGTCAGAACCGGCCCTGGTGTCATCCCCACAGCACCCCCCCCATTTGAAACATGTTCCCACGGCTATGAGCGAGGGTTAGATTAATGGAGGTCTGGGAACAGGAAGCTGTGAGACAGGTGAGCTCTCAGGTGAGCTGTCTCAGGTGAGCTGTCTCTCTCTCAGGACTCACCTTTGTGTACAGCTCGTTCACGGACATGTTCTCTGCTCCGACAGACAGCGGCGGCTCAGCGGCTCCTCTCTCCCCGCCTGCAGAGGCTCAGAGCCGGGCAGCAGACCGGCTGGAGTCCGCTCTCTCTCCCCGGAGCGGACAGGTGTCCCGAGAGGAGTGCCCGCCGAGTTTCGGTCACTTTGTTGGGCGTAGTTGCAGCCGTGTTCCCGGTGATGGAGGGGGGTGTTTCCCTGTTATTAATACGCGGAGTTTCCGGGATAACTTAAGCCGGTGGGACGCGTAAAATGTTCGTAAATAAAATAAAACCACCGGCAGCCGAAGAACACACACTTCCGGACAGAACGCAGAATCTGATTGGCTGTTCACACACACACACACGCACACGCACACACACACACGCACGCACGACTTGATTTAACTCAATTTTGGATGTTTTAACCCTAGATACGTTTATAGATAAGTTTATATAATATAGATAATATAGATAAGTTTATATAATATAGATAAGTTTATATAATATAGATATATAGATAAGTTTATATAATATAGATAAGTTTATATAATATAGATAAGTAAAGGACAGTTGATGGTGAAGCCAACAGTGTGAGAGTGTGTGTGTAGCCCTCACATACACACTTTAATATAAATAAAACACATAATAAGATATTGAGAGAGTGTGTGTCACTTCTGATCTTTACACCCAACAACCCTTCCCTCCGTCTGACAGGGAACCAACAGCGTCTTTTCAGACCTGTGTGTGTGTGTGTGTGTGTGTGTGTGTGTGTGTGTGTGTGTGTGTGTGTGAGTGAGTGAGTGTGAGTGAGTGTGTGTGAGTGTGTGTGGACAGATAAAGGACCTTTACCTTGCAGTAGGGGTTATAATCGGCGGCCATCTCTCTTCTCTCTGGGTTAGTCCTCACATTAGAGTGTGTGTGTGTGTGTGTGTGACAGTTTATTAACCATCATTACGTAATAATGATTATTCACATAGCCGCCCAGCCGCTCCCTCTGCAGGTATGCTCACCTGATGAGGGTTAACCCCTGCACTGCTGCACACACACACACACACACACACACACACACACACACACACACACACACACACACACACACACACACACACACGAAGATGAAACAGGAAGAAGCATTTTATTTATATCAGATTTCTTTATTCATTGTAATTAAGAGAGAAAATAAAACCTGAGAATATAAATGATAATTAAAAATAGCTATGAATAATTCAATAATAATTATTAGAATAATAACAATAATAATAATGAAACAAATATATTAATATAATAATAGAACAGTATCTATTTATCTATATAAATGTAGAAACCGAGAGACTTGCTTTGTAATCACATTTTATATATCACCCCCCCCCAAATATCTTCATCTTCATCATCTGCCTCTTCATCTTCATCATCTGCCTCTACATCTTCATCATCTGCCTCTACATCTTCATCATCTGCCTCTACATCTTCATCATCTGCCTCTACATCTTCATCATCTGCCTCTACATCTTCATCATCTGCCTCTACATCTTCATCAGCTGCCTCTCCTCCATCTGAGCCACAAGGTCGGCCCGGTACTCCTGAGACACCTGCTGCACCCTGAGAACATAGAGAACATGTGAACACAGAGAACACAGAGAACATAGAGAACATGTGAACACAGAGAACACAGAGAACATGTGAACACAGAGAACATAGAGAACATAGAGAACATGTGAACACAGAGAACACAGAGAACACAGAGAACACAGAGAACATAGAGAACATAGAGAACATAGAGAACATAGAGAACACAGAGAACATAGAGAACATAGAGAACATAGAGAACATAGAGAACACAGAGAACATGTGAAACGGAGAACACAGAGAACACAGAGAACACAGAGAACATAGAGAACATAGAGAACATAGAGAACACAGAGAACATGTGAACACGGAGAACACAGAGAACATAGAGAACACAGAGAACATAGAGAACATAGAGAACATGTGAACACAGAGAACACAGAGAACACAGAGAACACAGAGAACATAGAGAACACAGAGAACACAGAGAACACAGAGAACACAGAGAACACAGAGAACACAGAGAACATAGAGAACATAGAGAACACAGAGAACATGTGAACACAGAGAACATAGAGAACATAGAGAACACAGAGAACACAGAGACATAGAGAACACAGAGAACACAGAGAACACAGAGAACACAGAGAACACAGAGAACACAGAGAACACAGAGAACATAGAGAACATAGAGAACACAGAGAACATGTGAACACAGAGAACATGTGAACACAGAGAACACAGAGAACACAGAGAACACAGAGAACACAGAGAACACAGAGAACACAGAGAACATGTGAACACAGAGAACATGTGAACACAGAGAACACAGAGAACACAGAGAACATGTGAACACGGAGAACACAGAGAACATAGAGAACACAGAGAACATAGAGAACATAGAGAACATGTGAACACAGAGAACACAGAGAACACAGAGAACACAGAGAACATAGAGAACATAGAGAACATAGAGAACATGTGAACACAGAGAACACAGAGAACACAGAGAACACAGAGAACACAGAGAACACAGAGAACACAGAGAACACAGAGAACACAGAGAACATAGAGAACATAGAGAACACAGAGAACATGTGAACACGGAGAACACAGAGAACACAGAGAACATAGAGAACATAGAGAACATAGAGAACACAGAGAACACAGAGAACACAGAGAACACAGAGAACATAGAGAACATGTGAACATAGAGAACATAGAGAACACAGAGAACATGTGAACACAGAGAACCAGAGAACACAGAGAACATAGAGAACATAGAGAACATAGAGAACATAGAGAACATAGAGAACACAGAGAACACAGAGAACACAGAGAACACAGAGAACATAGAGAACATGTGAACATAGAGAACATAGAGAACACAGAGAACATAGAGAACATAGAGAACACAGAGAACACAGAGAACATAGAGAACACAGAGAACACAGAGAACATAGAGAACACAGAGAACATAGAGAACATAGAGAACACAGAGAACACAGAGAACATAGAGAACATAGAGAACACAGAGAACATAGAGAACACAGAGAACACAGAGAACATAGAGAACACAGAGAACACAGAGAACACAGAGAACACAGAGAACATAGAGAACATAGAGAACACAGAGAACATAGAGAACATAGAGAACACAGAGAACACAGAGAACACAGAGAACAGGTGAACAGAACAGGTGAACAGGTGAACAGGTGAACAGGAGAACAGGTGAACAGGTGAACAGGTGCATCTGAGGTACCGTCTCCTCTCCTGCTCCTCCTTCTGCGCCTCCTCTCTCCTGACTGCCTGCAGCTCCTCATTCTCTGCCTTCAGCTCCTCCTGCTCCTGCCGTCTCAGCTCCACTGCAGCACATATTCATATTTATATCCAGTATGTCTGTGCGTGTAAATGAATATTATATATATGTGTGTAACTGTATACATGTATAATATATATACGTTTGTGTTGTTTCTGCAGCTGGCGGGCCTGCAGCACCTCCCCCATCAGCTGTTTTCTGGCCTCTCGCTCCTGGCACTTCTGTTGCTCTCTTTTCCTCCAAACCTCATCTTCATCAACCTTCATGAGCTGCTCCTCCTCCTCCTCCTGCCTCCTCTCCCTCTGCAGCTCCTCACTCAGATTCTGCTGGTACATCTGCTGCTCCTCACGCAGCTCCACCTGCACAACAACATGCTCCTTTTACCCCTCAACATGTGATAACACCAGGTAACAACACCAGGTAACAACACCAGGTAACAACACCAGGTAACAACAACAGGTAACAACACCAGGTAACAACAGTAACACCAGGTAACAACACCAGGTAACAACACCAGGTAACAACAACAGGTAACAACAGTAACACCAGGTAACAACACCAGGTAACAACAACAGGTAACAACACCAGGTAACAACACCAGGTAACAACACCAGGTAACAACACCAAGTAACAACAACAGGTAACAACAGTAACACCAGGTAACAACACCAGGTAACAACACCAGGTAACAACAACAGGTAACAACAGCAGGTAACAACAGTAACACCAGGTAACAACACCAGGTAACAACACCAGGTAACAACACCAGGTAACAACACCAGGTAACAACAACAGGTAACAACAGTAACACCAGGTAACAACACCAGGTAACAACACCAGGTAACAACAACAGGTAACAACACCAGTAACACACCGGTAACAACAACAGGTAACAACACCAGGTAACAACACCAGGTAACAACACCAGGTAACAACAACAGGTAACAACACCAGGTAACAACAGTAACACCAGGTAACAACACCAGGTAACAACAGTAACACCAGGTAACAACACCAGGTAACAACAGTAACACCAGGTAACAACACCAGGTAACAACAGTAACACCAGGTAACAACACCAGGTAACAACACCAGGTAACAACAGTAACACCAGTAACAACACCAGGTAACAACAGTAACACCAGGTAACAACACCAGGTAACAACACCAGGTAACAACAGCAACACCAGGTAACAACACCAGGTAACAACACCAGGTAACAACAACAGGTAACAACACCAGGTAACAACACCAGGTAACAACACCAGGTAACAACAACAGGTAACAACACCAGGTAACAACAGTAACACCAGGTAACAACACCAAGTAACAACACCAGGTAACAACAACAACAGGTAACAACACCAGGTGACAACACCAGGTAACAAAAACAGGTAACAACACCAGGTAACAACACCAGGTAACAACACCAAGTAACAACACCAGGTAACAAAAACAGGTAACAACACCAGGTAACAACACCAGGTAACAACACCAGGTAACAACACCAGGTAACAACAACAGGTAACAACACCAGGTAACAACAGTAACACCAGGTAACAACACCAAGTAACACCAGGTAACAACACCAGGTAACAACACCAGGTAACAACACCAAGTAACAACACCAGGTAACAACACCAGGTAACAACACCAGGTAACAACACCAGGTAACAACACCAAGTAACAACACCAGGTAACAACAACAAGTAACAACACCAGGTAACAACACCAAGTAACAACACCAGGTAACAACACCAGGTAACAACAACAGGTAACAACAACAGGTAACAACACCAGGTAACAACACCAGGTAACAACACCAACACCAGGTAACAACACCAGGTGACAACAGCAACAACAGGTAACAACACCAGGTAACAACACCAGGTAACAACACCAAGTAACAACACCAGGTAACAACACCAGGTAACAACACCAGGTAACAACAACAGGTAACAACAACAGGTAACAACACCAGGTAACAACACCAGGTAACAACACCAACACCAGGTAACAACACCAGGTGACAACAGCAACAACAGGTAACAACACCAACACCAGGTAACAACACCAACACCAGGTAACAACACCAGGTGACAACAGCAACAACAGGTAACAACACCAGGTAACAACACCAGGTAACAACACCAAGTAACAACAGCAACACCAGGTGACAACACCAGGTAACAACACCAGGTAACAACACCAGGTAACAACACCAAGTAACAACACCAAGTAACAACACCAGGTAACAACACCAAGTAACAACACCAGGTAACAACACCAACAACAGGTAACAACACCAGGTGACAACACCAGGTAGCAACACCAGGTAACAACACCAGGTAACAACACCAGGTAACAACACCAGGTAACAACACCAAGTAACAACACCAGGTAACAACAACAGGTAACAACACCAGGAAACAACACCAGGTAACAACACCAAGTAACAACACCAGGTAACAACACCAGGTAACAACACCAGGTAACAACACCAACACCAGGTAACAACACCAGGTGACAACAGCAACAACAGGTAACCAAGTAACAACACCAGGTAACAACACCAAGTAACAACACCAGGTAACAACACCAGGTAACAACACCAAGTAACAACACCAAGTAACAACACCAGGTAACAACACCAGGTAACAACACCAGGTAACAACACCAAGTAACAACACCAGGTAACAACACCAAGTAACAACACCAAGTAACAACACCAAGTAACAACACCAGGTAACAACACCAAGTAACAACACCAGGTAACAACAGTAACACCAGGTAACAACACCAGGTAACAACACCAGGTAACAACACCAGGTAACAACAGTAACACAAGGTAACAACACCAGGTAACAACACCAGGTAACAACACCAGGTAACAACACCAGGTAACAACAGTAACACCAGGTAACAACACCAGGTAACAACAGTAACACCAGGTAACAACACCAAGTAACAACACCAGGTAACAACACCAGGTAACAACACCAAGTAACAACACCAGGTAACAACACCAGGTAACAACACCAAGTAACAACACCAGGTAACAACACCAAGTAACAACACCAAGTAACAACACCAGGTAACAACACCAGGTAACAACACCAAGTAACAACACCAGGTAACAACACCAGGTAACAACACCAGGTAACAACACCAAGTAACAACACCAAGTAACAACACCAGGTAACAACACCAAGTAACAACACCAAGTAACAACACCAGGTAACAACACCAAGTAACAACACCAAGTAACAACACCAGGTAACAACACCAAGTAACAACACCAAGTAACAACACCAGGTAACAACACCAAGTAACAACACCAGGTAACAACACCAGGTAACAACACCAAGTAACAACACCAGGTAACAACACCAAGTAACAACACCAAGTAACAACACCAGGTAACAACACCAAGTAACAACACCAGGTAACAACAGTAACACCAGGTAACAACACCAGGTAACAACACCAGGTAACAACAGTAACACCAGGTAACAACACCAGGTAACAACAGTAACACCAGGTAACAACACCAGGTAACAACAGTAACACCAGAGGCCTGTACTACGAAGCTGTTTCAACCTAACCTGGATATGTTGGAGTTAGCCGGTTGGCCTAAGCCAAAACATACGCGCTGGCGCTAAGCTGTACTACGACGCCGGTTATCAAGTGGATCGCTCAAGCCAGCCGTGTCCTATCTAGTTAGGTGCGCGTTCACATGAAAGGGGTGGTATCTGGAGCATTCCACCAATCACAAACATGGACAAGCGTACTGACAGCGCAGCGTCATACTTCCTGAATGAAAAGTGAACTTTAATATTAGACAAATATGAAGAAGTTAAACTTTAAACATCCATGACTTAAACACTTTATCCAGGATCAAAGCCACATAGCTGCACCTGCAAGGTGAATACAGCTGGTAACAGAGAAAGTGTTTGAATGCGTACATTAACAGGTTTATGATATCACTGCCCCGTCTAAGACACAATCTGACTTTAATTACATTTGACTCGAGTGTTTTCGTCAACTTAATGTGTTGCTTAAAATAATACTTCTGCATACAGTATGTGACACTGTGAGTGTTGCACGGCCAGATACGGCTCAGCTGACTCAGATAAGGAAATATATGATACATTATGATGTGATATGATATGAATGATAATGGGACACATCTACGTCTGCACTCACAGTGCCGCGGACTGTACGTAATGTTACTCTGATCCGGTTACTTATGTTGTGGCAGATATTTAAGTAAGCTTTCTTAACGCTAATGTTATAATAGTCAGATTGCTCTGAAGATGGGAGGAGGGGATATTCTATTAATTTTCACGGCCGTCTTTCCTGCAA
Organism: Trematomus loennbergii; assembly: GCA_012861695.1. NCBI lineage: Eukaryota > Metazoa > Chordata > Actinopteri > Perciformes > Nototheniidae > Trematomus > Trematomus loennbergii. Next base: position 19,147 of record JAAOOA010002276.1, on the reverse strand, counting down.
CGGCAGTTTTTCTGTATTTCCTCTATCCTGTAATATGAATTGATCGCTTTAAACTCCGCACACGGAGCTCTGATTGGTCAGCAGGCGGTGCTTTCACTGAGTTGATCTCTTAGCCTGCCACCTAACCTGCTCCGGAGCAGGTTAGGTGGCAGGCTAAGTTACCATGGAAATCTAGCCTGCTAAAAAGAGAACCAGTGTCGTAGGACCGGAAAGCCCGAGATTTCCCTGAAATTAGCCGGCTAAGCGAAAATCCAGCTTCGTAGTACAGGCCTCAGGTAACAACACCAGGTAACAACAGTAACACCAGGTAACAACAGTAACACCAGGTAACAACAGCAACACCAGGTAACAACAACAACACCAGGTAACAACACCAGGTAACAACACCAGGTAACAACACCAGGTAACAACAACAGGTAACAACAGTAACACCAGGTAACAACAGGTAACAACAGTAACACCAGGTAACAACAGTAACACCAGGTAACAACACCAGGTAACAACACCAGGTAACAACAGGTAACAACAGTAACACCAGGTAACAACAGTAACACCAGGTAACAACAGTAACACCAGGTAACAACAGCAACACCAGGTAACAACAACAACACCAGGTAACAACACCAGTAACAACACCAGGTAACAACACCAGGTAACAACAACAGGTAACAACAGTAACACCAGGTAACAACAGGTAACAACAGTAACACCAGGTAACAACAGTAACACCAGGTAACAACACCAGTAACAACACCAGGTAACAACAGGTAACAACAGTAACACCAGGTAACAACAGTAACACCAGGTAACAACACCAGGTAACAACAACAGGTAACAACACCAGGTAACAACAGTAACACCAGGTAACAACACCAGGTAACAACACCAGGTAACAACTAACACCAGGTAACAACAGCAACACCAGGTAACAACACCAAGTAACAACACCAGGTAACAACACCAGGTAACAACACCAGGTAACAACAGTAACACCAGGTAACAACAGTAACACCAGGTAACAACAGCAACACCAGGTAACAACACCAAGTAACAACACCAGGTAACAACACCAGGTAACAACACCAAGTAACAACACCAGGTAACAACACCAGGTAACAACACCAGGTAACAACACCAGGTAACAACACCAGGTAACAACAGTAACACCAGGTAACAACACCAGGTAACAACAGCAACACCAGGTAACAACACCAGGTAACAACACCAAGTAACAACACCAGGTAACAACACCAGGTAACAACACCAGGTAACAACACCAGGTAACAACACCAGGTAACAACAGTAACACCAGGTAACAACACCAAGTAACAACAGCAACACCAGGTAACAACACCAAGTAACAACACCAAGTAACAACACCAGGTAACAACAGCAACACCAGGTAACAACACCAAGTAACAACACCAGGTAACAACACCAAGTAACAACACCAGGTAACAACACCAGGTAACAACACCAGGTAACAACAGCAACACCAGGTAACAACACCAAGTAACAACACAAGTAACAACACAGGTAACAACACCAAGTAACAACACCAGGTAACAACACCAGGTAACAACACCAGGTAACAACAGCAACACCAGGTAACAACACCAAGTAACAACACCAAGTAACAACACCAGGTAACAACAGCAACACCAGGTAACAACACCAAGTAACAACACCAGGTAACAACACCAGGTAACAACACCAGGTAACAACAGTAACAACAGGTAACAACACCAAGTAACAACACCAGGTAACAACAGTAACAACAGGTAACAACACCAGGTAACAACAGTAACAACAGGTAACAACACCAGGTAACAACACCAGGTAACAACAGTAACAACAGGTAACAACACCAAGTAACAACACCAGGTAACAACAGTAACAACAGGTAACAACACCAAGTAACAACACCAGGTAACAACAGTAACAACAGGTAACAACACCAGGTAACAACAGTAACAACAGGTAAAACACCAGGTAACAACACCAGGTAACAACACCAGGTAACAAGAGTTAGGGTGATAGCGGTTTACCTTCTTCTTAGCAGCTTCCTTCATCTCGTCAGTTTCCTGCTGGAGCAGGTTCTGCAGGAAGTGCATGTCCATCTGCAGCTCGTTCTGCTTCTGTCTGGCCAATCGCTTCATCTTCATCCGCAGACCCTGATCCAACTGCTGCTGCCGAAGCTGCTGCTCCTGAAGCACCTGCTGCGTCTCCTGCTGTGACAGCAGCTGCTGCAGGTTCTGCTGCTGCAGCTGCAACGACACATCACATCTGTTACAACACAACATCTGGAACAGCTGCAACAACACAACATCTGGAACAGCTGCTACACAACATCTGGAACAGCTGCAACACAACATCTGGAACAGCTGCAACAACACAACATCTGGAACAGCTGCTACAACACAACATCTGGAACAGCTGCTACACAACATCTGGAACAGCTGCAACACAACATCTGGAACAGCTGCAACACAACATCTGGAACAGCTGCAACACAACATCTGGAACAGCTGCTACACAACATCTGGAACAGCTGCAACACAACATCTGGAACAGCTGCTACACAACATCTGGAACAGCTGCTACACAACATCTGGAACAGCTGCAACACAACATCTGGAACAGCTGCTACACAACATCTGGAACAGCTGCAACACAACATCTGGAACAGCTGCTACACAACATCTGGAACAGCTGCTACAACACAACATCTGGAACAGCTGCAACACAACATCTGGAACAGCTGCAACACAACATCTGGAACAGCTGCTACACAACATCTGGAACAGCTGCAACACAACATCTGGAACAGCTGCTACACAACATCTGGAACAGCTGCTACAACACAACATCTGGAACAGCTGCAACACAACATCTGGAACAGCTACTACAACACAACATCTGGAACAGCTGCTACAACACAACATCTGGAACAGCTGCAACACAACATCTGGAACAGCTGCTACACAACATCTGGAACAGCTGCTACAACAACATCTGGAACAGCTGCTACACAACATCTGGAACAGCTGCAACACAACATCTGGAACAGCTGCTACAACACAACATCTGGAACAGCTGCTACACAACATCTGGAACAGCTGCTACACAACATCTGGAACAGCTGCAACACAACATCTGGAACAGCTACTGCAACACAACATCTGGAACAGCTGCTACACAACATCTGGAACAGCTGCTACACAACATCTGGAACAGCTGCAACACAACATCTGGAACAGCTACTGCAACACAACATCTGGAACAGCTGCTACAACACAACATCTGGAACAGCTGCTACACAACATCTGGAACAGCTGCAACACAACATCTGGAACAGCTGCTACACAACATCTGGAACAGCTGCAACACAACATCTGGAACAGCTACTGCAACACAACATCTGGAACAGCTGCTACACAACATCTGGAACAGCTGCAACACAACATCTGGAACAGCTACTGCAACACAACATCTGGAACAGCTGCTACAACACAACATCTGGAACAGCTGCAACACAACATCTGGAACAGCTGCTACACAACATCTGGAACAGCTGCTACAACACAACATCTGGAACAGCTGCAACACAACATCTGGAACAGCTGCTACACAACATCTGGAACAGCTGCTACAACACAACATCTGGAACAGCTGCAACACAACATCTGGAACAGCTGCTACACAACATCTGGAACAGCTGCTACAACACAACATCTGGAACAGCTGCTACACAACATCTGGAACAGCTGCTACAACACAACATCTGGAACAGCTGCAACACAACATCTGGAACAGCTGCAACACAACATCTGGAACAGCTACTGCAACACAACATCTGGAACAGCTGCTACAACACAACATCAGGAACAGCTGCTACAACAAACATCTGGAACAGCTGCTACACAACATCTGGAACAGCTGCTACAACACAACATCAGGAACAGCTGCTACAACACAACATCTGGAACAGCTGCAACACAACATCTGGAACAGCTGCTACACAACATCTGGAACAGCTGCAACACAACATCAGGAACAGCTGCTACAACACAACATCAGGAACAGCTGCTACAACACAACATCAGGAACAGCTGCTACAACACAACATCTGGAACAGCTGCTACAACACAACATCTGGAACAGCTGCAACACAACATCTGGAACAGCTGCAACACAACATCTGGAACAGCTGCTACAACACAACATCTGGAACAGCTGCTACAACACAACATCAGGAACAGCTGCTACAACACAACATCTGGAACAGCTGCAACACAACATCTGGAACAGCTGCAACACAACATCTGGAACAGCTGCTACAACACAACATCTGGAACAGCTGCAACACAACATCTGGAACAGCTGCTACAACACAACATCAGGAACAGCTGCTACAACACAACATCTGGAACAGCTGCTACAACACAACATCAGGAACAGCTGCTACAACACAACATCTGGAACAGCTGCTACAACACAACATCTGGAACAGCTACTACAACACAACATCTGGAACAGCTGCTACACACACCATCAGGAGGAGATCCACTCTCTATATAATAATATGTGATATTCAGATGCACAGACCATGAGCGTGGCCTCCTCCTGCTTCAGATCCTTCTCCTTCCTCCTCCTCTCCTCGCTGGCCTCCATCTGTTTCTGCAGGACTTCCTGTTGCTGCAGCTTCCTCTGCTGCTGCTTCTGCTGCTGCTCCGTCTCTCGCTGCATTTTAGCCTGATGGTCGGCCTCCCAAAGATCCTCCAACATCTGATCCTCCTGCTGCTCCTTCAACATCTGCTGCTCCTTCAACATCTGCTGCTCCTTCAACATCTGCTGCTCCTTCAACATCTGCTGCTCCTTCAACGGCTGATCGTGACAGCGACCCCTGAGGACACATAAACATCCTGACATCCTGCCACGCAGCCAAAGAGACTGCTGGGAAGGGGCTTAATGCGTGGAGGAGGGGCTTAACACGTGGAGGAGGGGCTTAACGCTGGGAGAAGGGGCTTAATAGTGGAGGAGGGGCTACACGCTGGGAGGAGGGGCTTAATGCTGGGAGGAGGGGCTACATGCTGAGAGAGGGGCTTAATGCTGGGAGGAGGGGCTTCATGCTGGGAGGAGGGGCTACATGCTGGGAGGAGGGGCTTCATGCTGGGAGGAGGGGCTACATGCTGGGAGGAGGGGCTTCATGCTGGGAGGAGGGGCTACATGCTGAGAGGAGGGGCTTAATGCTGGGAGGAGGGGCTTCATGCTGGGAGGAGGGGCTTCATGCTGGGAGGAGGGGCTACATGCTGCCTGTCTCTCCTCTAACAAGTGTTCTAATTGTGAAGGTGTACATGTGAGTTACCTGTGGAGCTGCTCCATCTTCTGGGAGACAATCACCTGTCTGTCTCTCTCTCTCCTCTCTCTCAGAGCTGTAACTCGCTCTTTCATCTTCACCTGTCGCTCCACCTGGCTCTCCGCCCCATCCTCGACCTCCTGCAGGACCTGCTGCTCCTCTGCCTGCAGCATCAGACGCAGCCTGGGGAGACACAGAAGAGAGACAGGTGAGACAGGTGAGACACAGGAGAGAGAGGGGAGACACAGAAGAGAGACAGGTGAGACAGGTGAGACACAGGAGAGAGAGGGGAGACACAGAAGAGAGACAGGTGAGACACAGGAGAGAGAGGGGAGACACAGAAGAGAGACAGGTGAGACAGGTGAGACACAGGAGAGAGAGGGGAGACACAGAAGAGAGACAGGTGAAACACAGGTGAGACAGGTGGTGTCTTCTACTCAGAGATATGAAAGTAGTGTTGTCTACCTGTCCCTCCTCTGGTCCAGCAGGACTTCTTGTTGCGTCATCGTGTCTCTGATTGTCCTCTGGACGTCGCCGGACAGGAAGTGTCTCTCAGAGCTCAGTAACCATGACGACTTCCTGTCACAGCTCTGCTGCTGCCGGCTGAAAGACAGTACCTCTTCCCGGGTCACTTCCTGTCTCCGTCTGTCCTCCATCAGCCGGGTCGCTTCCTGTCTCCGTCTGTCCTCCATCAGCCGGTCCCTCTGTCCGCACCTGGATTACTCTTATTTAAATACTGTATAACTTATAATATTCAGTTAGACAGATTTCACTGGATAATTAATAAAGAGTTTAAAGACTCACCACAACAGCAGGAGGACTGGGTTTGTCTCTCTACCTGTCTCTCTCTCTCTACCTGTGTCTCTCTCTCTCTACCTGTCTCTCTCTCTACCTCTCTCTCTACCTGTCCTCTCTCTTTACCTGTCTCTCTCTCTCTTTACCTCCTCTCTCTACCTGTCTCTCTCTCTACCTGTCTCTCTCTCTCTCTCTCTACCTCTCTCTCTACCTGTCTCTCTCTCTCTTTACTCTCTCTCTACCTGTCTCTCTCTCTTCTCTCCTCTCCTCTCTACCTGTCTCTCTCTCTACCTGTCTCTCTCTTTACCTGTCTCTGTACCTGTCTCTCTCTCTACCTGTCTCTCTCTACCTGTCTCTCTCTTCTCTCTACCTGTCTCTCTCTCTACCTGTCTCTCTCTCTCTACCTGTCTCTCTGTCTCTTTACCTCTCTCTCTACCTGTCTCTCTCTTTACCTGTCTCTGTACCTCTCTCTCTCTCTACCTGTCTGTTTACCCGTCTCTTTACTTGTCTCTCAGTCTGTCTCTTTACCTCTCTCTCTCTCTCTCTCTACCTGTCTCTCAGTCTCTCTCTCTCTCTCTCTCTACCTGTCTCTCAGTCTCTCTCTCTCTTTTTACTTGTCTCTCAGTCCGTCTCAAAGTTACAGGGATCTAGCTGTAAATGTTTACCCCGGTTGTCATGGAGACAGTAACATGGCGACCGTAAACATGAGGACTTTAACGGACTCATCAACATGTCTACGTCACACTGACGGGACCACTAAGGCCCAATCCCAAACCACTCCCTCGACCCTCCCCCTCCGTGGCGGAGTGAACTCCGTCTGTAGCCACACTCGCAGCTCAACGAGGCTCCCTCCTGTCAGATGGAGGGAGTAGATACAGCGGCAAGCTTTGGGACAAACTCCCCTCTCTCCGGCAGAAACAGGAAATGCCGTAACTGTATGTAACAACGGTTTCAAATCAGCATCTCTTAGACAAAAAATGTAAATTAATAACTCAAATAAAACTCCAAACATCTTTCATTGTGTTACTTTTTTGTAAAGCTCTTTTAGTTTTCAACCTGATGTTTATAAGCTTCTTAGTTTTTGCAACAGTCTGTAAATATACACAACTTTATAATAAAATGCACACATTTACCTTTTTATAGACTAAACACAGGTATGATCCTAAGTTAAAAAAATATGAGGTTATCATGAGGTTGTTAACATCGCAGTTTATCAGTGGATGTTTGCTGGAACTGTTTGTAAACAGCGTGTTTCCTGAGGACACACACAGCGTGACTCCGGTCAGGTAGAGACCAGTCTCAAGTCAGCACCGATGCAGACTCGCTGTTTGAGGGCTTGATAGCCCACTCCCCCTCCACACTCGTTGGTTTGGAACAGCACTTAATGTGGCGGACCCTCCGCGCGAACGCGCAAACGGAGGGGTAGTGTGTAGGGGTAGGGTGTAGGGGGCGGTTTGGGATTGGGCCAAAGGTTGCGGTCGAATAATCCAAAAATCAGCTCCTAAATTCTAACCCTATCGTCTATCCCTTGACCTCTGAGTGAAACGTCATGGGGTTAAGGGATAGTGGATAGGAGAATTCAAAAGGATTTAGGAGAAGAGACTGCGGTACTACCACTGAGGGACTTCCGGGTCATTTCACTCCGTTAGGAAGGTTCCTAAGCTAAATGGACTATTCGACCGCAACCTAATCGTTACCATAGATTAACAGGAAGTGATGAAGACATATTACACCGCTTCATGTTTATATCATTTATTTATATTACTTATATTTAACTTTCAGCTTCAAATCACCGCGACCGGAAACACAACAGAGGCGCTCTGTGATTGGCTGTTTGTGAGTGAAAAGCACCCTGGGAGTCGTAGTTCACTTCTCCTCTTCAGAATCATACTCACTATTCTCTCTCTCACTCACACACACACACACATTTATTGGTTTATAATTTATGGTGCACAGATCAATAAATATTCATGAGACACTTCAGCAGGAAACAGAGACGTCATCAGGAGCTCAGATCATACAAAACATATTTTACATATTTACATGTTCTTTTAATTCATCCATGATTTACACACTGTCCGCAGCTAACATGCTAACACTACATGCTAATGTGTTTCTGTAACATGTTGCAGAACTCCCAGTGTAAAAGGTGTGACACACACACACACATCCTCTGTGTGTTCTGTATTTACAGTTGATGGAGGCTGGAGAAATATAACATGTGGACCTTTATCTTGGACGAGAGCTTCAGAAGAAGAAATATAAAATCATTAAAAATAATTAGAAACACAGAGAGACTCAGCACGGAGGATCATAACCATCATGTAAAGAGAGCAGATTAACAGGAAGTGAGGAAGAGGAAGAGAGGGTTAACAGGAAGGGAGGAAGACGAGGAGCATCCTAACGAGGTCATTAATGAGATCAGACACAGAATAAATATCCTTCATAAAGAGACCCCCTTCTCTGTGACTGAATATTATCATTATATATAACATTATAATAATGTCATATTGTATTACAGTAATGCTCCTGGAAACACTCCAGATGTTTCCAGATGTTTCCAGGTGTCCCAGATGTTCCAGGTGTTGCAGGTGTTTCCAGATGTTCCCAGGTGTTGCAGATGTTCCCAGGTGTTTCCAGGTGTTGCAGGTGTTTCCTCAAACGTCGTCGAATATCCGGCTCCGAGACGACGACATGGACAGATACCGCCCTGCAGGTCTGAGAGAAACAGTGCGTCAACACACACACTGCAGCTGTACAACAGGAAGTGTGTGTGTGTGTGTGTGTACCTGCTCTCCTCCACAGTGTCAGCGTTGTAGTCCAGAGGCTCAGCGTCCTGCAGCAGCTCCATGTTGTCCCTCTGAGAGTGACTCGCCTCTGGTGTACACACACATTATTATACACACTGTTATACACTATAGAGAATAACTACCTGTCCCTATATCACTTTATAATATATCATTTATTTAATATATCACTTATATATCTAATATAATATATGTGTCTCACGGGGGTTCCTGTCGCTGTAACTCGTCTCCTTCATCTCATGGCTCCTCACTGAGGGGTCCTCCCTCTGACCATAACGCTCCTTCCACTCCCACACACACACACACACACACACACACACACACACACACACCACACACACCACACACACACACACACACACACACACACACACCCACACACACACACACACACACACACACACACACACACACACACACACACACACACACACACACACACACACACACCACACACACACACACACACACACACACACACACACAGTGAGCTCTCTGTTTATTATTGATATTTAGTGGTTATATGGCAGCAGTAGTTGACTCACTCTCCTCCGGTTCTCTCCGTCTTCGATCCTCTGCCGCTTCCTCTTCTCTGTCAGAACACACACATTATAACAATTATATAGTAACAGAGTTCAATCATATGTTAATAACATGTTACATGCAGAGTCTATCATATGTTAATAACATGTTACATGTAGAGTCTATCACATGTTAATAACATGTTACATGTAGAGTCTATCATGTGTTAATAACATGTTACATGTAGAGTCTATCATGTGTTAATAACATGTTACAGCGTAGAGTCTATCATATGTTAATAACATGTTACATGTAGAGTCTATCACATGTTAATAACATGTTACATGCAGAGTCTATCATATGTTAATAACATGTTACATGTAGAGTCTATCATATGTTAATAACATGTTACATGTAGAGTCTATCACATGTTATTAACATGTTACACGTAGAGTCTATCACGTGTTAATAACATGTTACACGTAGAGTCTATCATATGTTAATAACATGTTACATGTAGAGTCTATCATATGTTAATAACATGTTACATGTAGAGTCTATCATATGTTAATAACATGTTACATGCAGAGTCTATCATATGTTAATAACATGTTACATGTAGAGTCTATCATATGTTAATAACATGTTACATGTAGAGTCTATCATATGTTAATAACATGTTACACGTAGAGTCTATCATGTGTTAATAACATGTTACATGTAGAGTCTATCATATGTTAATAACATGTTACAGCGTAGAGTCTATCACATGTTAATAACATGTTACATGTAGAGTCTATCACATGTTAATAACATGTTACATGTAGAGTCTATCACATGTTATTAACATGTTACAGCGTAGAGTCTATCATATGTTAATAACATGTTACATGTAGAGTCTATCATATGTTAATAACATGTTACACGTAGAGTCTATCATGTGTTAATAACATGTTACACGTAGAGTCTATCATGTGTTAATAACATGTTACACGTAGAGTCTATCATATGTTAATAACATGTTACATGTAGAGTCTATCATGTGTTAATAACATGTTACAGCGTAGAGTCTATCATATGTTAATAACATGTTACATGTAGAGTCTATCATATGTTAATAACATGTTACATGTAGAGTCTATCATATGTTAATAACATGTTACATGTAGAGTCTATCATATGTTAATAACATGTTACATGTAGAGTCTATCATATGTTAATAACATGTTACATGTAGAGTATATCATATGTTAATAACATGTTACACGTAGAGTCTATCATATGTTAATAACATGTTACACGTAGAGTCTATCATATGTTAATAACATGTTACACGTAGAGTCTATCATATGTTAATAACATGTTACACGTAGAGTCTATCATATGTTAATAACATGTTACACGTAGAGTCTATCATATGTTAATAACATGTTACACGTAGAGTCTATCATATGTTAATAACATGTTACACGTAGAGTCTATCATATGTTAATAACATGTTACACGTAGAGTCTATCATATGTTAATAACATGTTACACGTAGAGTCTATCATGTGTTAATAACATGTTACACGTAGAGTCTATCATGTGTTAATAACATGTTACACGTAGAGTCTATCATGTGTTAATAACATGTTACACGTAGAGTCTATCATGTGTTAATAACATGTTACACGTAGAGTCTATCATGTGTTAATAACATGTTACACGTAGAGTCTATCATATGTTAATAACATGTTACATGTAGAGTCTATCATGTGTTAATAACATGTTACATGTAGAGTCTATCATGTGTTAATAACATGTTACACGTAGAGTCTATCATATGTTAATAACATGTTACACGTAGAGTCTATCATATGTTAATAACATGTTACATGTAGAGTCTATCATATGTTAATAACATGTTACATGTAGAGTCTATCATATGTTAATAACATGTTACACGTAGAGTCTATCATATGTTAATAACATGTTACAGCGTAGAGTCTATCATGTGTTAATAACATGTTACATGTAGAGTCTATCATATGTTAATAACATGTTACATGTAGAGTCTATCATATGTTAATAACATGTTACAGCGTAGAGTCTATCATGTGTTAATAACATGTTACATGTAGAGTCTATCATATGTTAATAACATGTTACATGTAGAGTCGATCACGTGTTAATAACATGTTACATGTAGAGTCTATCATATGTTAATAACATGTTACAGCGTAGAGTCTATCATATGTTAATAACATGTTACATGTAGAGTCTATCATATGTTAATAACATGTTACATGTAGAGTCTGACCCCGTCTGATGAGCTCGCGGCCCTCGTCGATGAGGTCAGAGGTCATCTCACTGTCTCCCACAAACTGCTGGAAGCCCAGGAGGTTCAGGCAGCGAGTCCCCAGACTGAAACCAATAGATAACAGGAAGTAGTTAAAGCAGGTTTACCTGAAGCAGGAAGTAGTTAAAGGAGGTTACCTGAAGCAGGAAGTAGTTAAAGGAGGTTACCTGAAGCAGGAAGTAGTTAAAGGAGGTTACCTGAAGCAGGAAGTAGTTAAAGGAGGTTACCTGAAGCAGGAAGTAGTTAAAGTACCTGAAGTAAGTGGCGATGCAGAGGATGACGATCAGCATGGGGTAGTAGATGTAGAACCCGTTAGCGATGAAAGACAGAACACGCATGGAGCCCATGATCTGAAACAGGAAGTCAAACCAACAGGAACACCGTGTTATTATGTTAGTTAGGACCCACGGAGGTGTAGGGGGTCTTTCAGAGTCCATGTGGATCAATATGATTAATATTAATGTTTATATATAATATATATATATATATTTATATGTGTGTATGTAGAGGACCCACCGAGGTGTAGGCCGTCTGCTCTTTCTGCTGGTGAGAGATAGCAGAGTCCATGTGGATCAGACCCAGGAAGTTCAGACACAGGGGGGGGGTGAGCCGGCAGAACAGCCTGCAAGAGACGAGGAACAGCAGTTACATATATATATAAGGTTTAATATTAAAGAACATCACATATAACAGGGATGCAAACTCATCAGGTATGAAAAAGGTGACAACAGGGTTCCTGCAGGTTTCACCAACTCAAATGTAAGACTTTTTAACTTCTTAAGCCCTGAGCCTGTTTTTCAGGTCTCAGGCTCTAAATGACATTCCCAGAACAAATGACCATATCTTCTAAAAGGTTAAATTAATAATCTTTATTCTCAAAGTAATGATAAACCTGTGAGTTGGATGGAGAAAAGTCAGAATCAATATAGATGTTTTTATTTTAAAGAAAATTCAGATTTTACATAGTAAAAAACTGTAAATTATAGTGTCCGTCCAAAAATTATCTTTTACTTATAGTGAAAACTACCCTTGGATGATGGGTTAGTAGACTAAAAGCTTTAGGAATCCAAAGTACAACATATAATAAGTACCCTGTATCAAGATTGATGCAAAACAAGTGAAATTTGACCTTTTTAGAGAGGTTTAGCAAAAACTCAATTTCTGAGGTGATTTGGGTGAAAATGTTTTTTTTTCCATATCTCTGGCCCCCTTGCTCGATTTTGATGGTTGACACCTCTTTCTGACCGTTAGAGCCAATAGAATCGAAGGGGGAGTCCCCCACAAACACTGTGTGTTCACATTGTGAAACAAAAAGGTGGAGGCTTTGCACATGCAGTTTTGCATTAGAGTGAAGCGACACTCTAGCTCTGACATCTAGAAACGGAAAGCATGGATTATCAGAAATCATTTCAAAGGGACACAGACACATTAGATTAACCTATGGATTAACTTCTTTATCGTTTTAATGCCATTGAAGACCACTTTGGAGAGACTACAGAGCCAAGGTAAGCATGTTAGCATTTTTAGCTACCTAGCGCCACCTGTTTTGATGTCTGTTTTGTTTATAACGTCGCGATTTCGTATAATTCAGTGATAATGAGGGTACCCATCGATTCTGTGTCACCTCACGATGTGAATCGATGTCATGGATGTGCAGAAAAGATAAATAATAAAGGTTTTGTGAGTGATCTTCGGTGCAGTAATCTGTTAGCATTTTTCGCTCGTTGCTAATTCAGAGGCTCAGTGTTAGCATTGTGGGTTTTCTTTTTAAAAAAAAAAAAATGATCAGTTAGATGAGTTTCTTCCTGTTACATGGATATAAAACATTCATAGTTTATTAAATGAACATGCCCTCAGACACTGTTTCCTGCAAGATGTTGCGGCAGTGCCCCGGTACCGGGGTCTCTCTGGCTTAACAGGTTAAGACCTTTTTAAAACCACTTTGAATAGAATTTAAGACCTATTTCACGGCAAGAAAGTATGAAGGAAAATTGCTATGAAAGAAGAAAAACGTCCCAGAATTACTTACAAAGTAAATGTATTCATGTTCAACATAAGAACAATGACTGAACATAACAGCACAACAGTACAGAACTGTGTTAGCCAAAAAGTGTGTATGTGTGTGTGTGTGTGTGTGTGTGTGTGCTTGTGTGTGTGCTTGTGTGTGTGTGTGTGTGCTTGTGTGTGTGTGTGTGTGTGTGTGTGTGTGTGTGTGTGTGTGTGTGTGTGTGTGTGTGTGTGTGCTTGTGTGTGTGTGTGTGTGTGTGTGTGTGTGTGTGTGTGTGTGTGGGTGCTTGTGTGTGTGCTTGTGTGTGTGTGTGTGTGTGCTTGTGTGTGTGTGTGTGTGTGTGTGTGTGTGTGTGTGTGTGTGCTTGTGTGTGTGTGTGGTGTGCTTGTGTGTGTGTGTGTGTGTGTGTGTGTGTGTGTGAGAGAGTAACAAGAGCTATATTCAGAGCTCTGCTACAATCTTTCATCGTTGCTGTTGTATGATTGGTGTTTATCTACGGTATTTAGCGTCTACAGCCCCTCGGCTTTTAGGGTTGACGTAGACCCAAACGTCGCCCGGAGGTCCCCCGGTGTTGTTGCGGAGCTGCTGCACTAGCTAACGCTGCATTAGCTAACGCTACATTAGCAAAACAAATGCTAATTTCTAAACAAAGTTAGTGATTACTGGTTCCATGTTGATTGTTTCAATACAGATTGTTGGGGGAACTGAAAGGCTCTCACCGTACAGGTTACTTTGCAGCCCGGACATTTCCCCCAAAACACATTTTAGACGCGATCTCAACACAGAAGTACCTTTCAAATCCCATCATTTTAAAGACCTTCTAAATCATATTTAAGACCTTTCTTATTTTTTTGGTCATATTTAAAACCTTTTTAAGGCCTTAAATTCAGATTATCAAATGTAAGACTTTTTAAGACCCCGCGGGAACCCTGGACAAGGATCCGAGGCCGAGCCCCCGACCCCACCCAATGTTTTGCTACTGTGTACTTCTATTCCTCTACAGTTCAGAGGTACATGGTGTACTTCTACTCCACTACAGTTCAGAGGTACATGGTGTACTTCTTCTCCTCTACAGTTCAGAGGTACATGGTGTACTTCTACTCCTCTACAGTTCAGAGGTACATGGTGTACTTCTACTCCACTACAGTTCATAGGTACATGGTGTACTTCTACTCCACTACAGTTCAGAGGTACATGGAGTACTTCTACTCCTCTACAGTTCAGAGGTACATGGTGTACTTCTACTCCACTACTTTGTTCAGAGGTACATGGTGTACTTCTACTCTCTACAGTTCAGAGGTACATGGTGTACTTCTACTCCTCTACAGTTCAGAGGTACATGGTGTACTTCTACTCCACTACAGTTCAGAGGTACATGTGTACTTCTACTCCACTACAGTTCAGAGGTACATGGTGTACTTCTACTCCTCTACAGTTCAGAGGTACATGGTGTACTTCTACTCCACTACAGTTCAGAGGTACATGGTGTACTTCTACTCCTCTACAGTTCAGAGGTACATGGTGTACTTCTACTCCACTACTTTGTTCAGAGGTACATGGTGTACTTCTACTCCACTACAGTTCAGAGGTACATGGTGTACTTCTACTCCTCTACAGTTCAGAGGTACATGGTGTACTTCTACTCCTCTACAGTTCAGAGGTACATGGTGTACTTCTACTCCACTACAGTTCAGAGGTACATGGTGTACTTCTACTCCACTACTTTGTTCAGAGGTACATGGTGTACTTCTACTCCACTACAGTTCAGAGGTACATGGTGTACTTCTACTCCACTACAGTTCAGAGGTACATGGTGTACTTCTACTCCTCTACAGTTCAGAGGTACATGGTGTACTTCTACTCCACTACAGTTCAGAGGTACATGGTGTACTTCTACTCCTCTACAGTTCAGAGGTACATGGTGACTTCTACTCCACTACTTTGTTCAGAGGTACATGGTGTACTTCTACTCCACTACAGTTCAGAGGTACATGGTGTACTTCTACTCCTCTACAGTTCAGAGGTACATGGTGTACTTCTACTCCTCTACAGTTCAGAGGTACATGGTGTACTTCTACTCCACTACAGTTCAGAGGTACATGGTGTACTTCTACTCCACTACTTTGTTCAGAGGTACATGGTGTACTTCTACTGCACTACAGTTCAGAGGTACATGGTGTACTTCTACTCCACTACAGTTCAGAGGTACATGGTGTACTTCTACTGCACTACAGTTCAGAGGTACATGGTGTACTTTACTCCACTACTTTGTTCAGAGGTACATGGTGTACTTCTACTCCACTACAGTTCAGAGGTACATGGTGTACTTCTTCTCCACTACTTAGTTAGAGGTACATGGTGTACTTCTACTCCTCTACAGTTCAGAGGTACATGGTGTACTTCTACTCCACTACAGTTCAGAGGTACATGGTGTACTTCTACTCCACTACAGTTCAGAGGTACATGGTGTACTTCTACTCCACTACAGTTCAGAGGTACATGGTGTACTTCTACTCCACTACTTAGTTCAGAGGTACATGGTGTACTTCTACTCCTCTACAGTTCAGAGGTACATGGTGTACTTCTACTCCACTACAGTTCAGAGGTACATGGTGTACTTCTACTCCACTACAGTTCAGAGTACATGGTGTACTTCTACTCCACTACAGTTCAGAGGTACATGGTGTACTTCTACTCCACTACAGTTCAGAGGTACATGGTGTACTTCTACTCCTCTACAGTTCAGAGGTACATGGTGTACTTCTACTCCTCTACAGTTCAGAGGTACATGGTGTACTTCTACTCCACTACAGTTCAGAGGTACATGGTGTACTTCTTCTCCTCTACAGTTCAGAGGTACATGGTGTACTTCTACTCCTCTACAGTTCAGAGGTACATGGTGTACTTCTTCTCCACTACAGTTCAGAGGTACATGGTGTACTTCTACTCCTCTACAGTTCAGAGGTACATGGTGTACTTCTACTCCACTACAGTTCAGAGGTACATGGTGTACTTCTACTCCACTACAGTTCAGAGGTACATGGTGTACTTCTACTCCACTACAGTTCAGAGGTACATGGTGTACTTCTTCTCCTCTACAGTTCAGAGGTACATGGTGTACTTCTACTCCTCTACAGTTCAGAGGTACATGGTTGACTTCTACTCCATACAGTTCAGAGGTACATGGTGTACTTCTACTCCACTACAGTTCAGAGGTACATGGTGTACTTCTACTCCACTACTTTGTTCAGAGGTACATGGTGTACTTCTACTCCTCTACAGTTCAGAGGTACATGGTGTACTTCTACTCCACTACTTTGTTCAGAGTACATGGTGTACTTCTACTCCACTACAGTTCAGAGGTACATGGTGTACTTCTACTCCACTACTTTGTTCAGAGGTACATGGTGTACTTCTACTCCACTACTTTGTTCAGAGGTACATGGTGTACTTCTACTCCACTACTTTGTTCAGAGGTACATGGTGTACTTCTACTCCACTACTTTGTTCAGAGGTACATGGTGTACTTCTACTCCACTACAGTTCAGAGGTACATGGTGTACTTCTACTCCTCTACAGTTCAGAGGTACATGGTGTACTTCTACTCCTCTACAGTTCAGAGGTACATGGTGTACTTCTACTCCTCTACAGTCAGAGGTACATGGTGTACTTCTACTCCACTACAGTTCAGAGGTACATGGTGTACTTCTACTCCACTACAGTTCAGAGGTACATGGTGTACTTCTACTCCACTACTTTGTTCAGAGGTACATGGTGTACTTCTACTCCTCTACAGTTCAGAGGTATATGGTGTACTTCTACTCCTCTACAGTTCAGAGGTACATGGTGTACATCTACTCCTCTACAGTTCAGAGGTACATGGTGTACTTCTCCTCCTCTACAGTTCAGAGGTACATGGTGTACTTCTACTCCACTACAGTTCAGAGTACATGGTGTACTTCTACTCTCTACAGTTCAGAGGTACATGGTGTACTTCTACTCCTCTACAGTTCAGAGGTACATGGTGTACTTCTACTCCTCTACAGTTCAGAGGTACATGGTGTACTTCTCCACTACAGTTCAGAGGTACATGGTGTACTTCTACTCCTCTACAGTTCAGAGGTACATGGTGTACTTCTTCTCCTCTACAGTTCAGAGGTACATGGTGTACTTCTACTCCACTACAGTTCAGAGGTACATGGTGTACTTCTACTCCACTACTTTGTTCAGAGGTACATGATGTACTTCTACTCCACTACAGTTCAGAGGTACATGGTGTACTTCTACTCCTCTACAGTTCAGAGGTACATGGTGTACTTCTACTCCTCTACAGTTCAGAGGTACATGGTGTACTTCTACTCCACTACTTTGTTCAGAGGTACATGGTGTACTTCTACTCCACTACTTTGTTCAGAGGTACATGGTGTACTTCTACTCCACTACAGTTCAGAGGTACATGGTGTACTTCTACTCCACTACAGTTCAGCGGTACATGGTGTACTTCTACTCCACTACAGTTCAGAGGTACATGGTGTACTTCTACTCACTACAGTTCAGAGGTACATGGTGTACTTCTACTCCTCTACAGTTCAGAGGTACATGGTGTACTTCTACTCCACTACAGTTCAGAGGTACATGGTGTACTTCTACTCTCTACAGTTCAGAGGTACATGGTGTACTTCTACTCCACTACTTTGTTCAGAGGTACATGGTGTACTTCTACTCCACTACAGTTCAGAGGTACATGGTGTACTTCTACTCCATACAGTTCAGAGGTACATGGTGTACTTCTACTCCACTACAGTTCAGAGGTACATGGTGTACTTCTACTCCTCTACAGTTCAGAGGTACATGGTGTACTTCTACTCCTCTACAGTTCAGAGGTACATGGTGTACTTCTACTCCTCTACAGTTCAGAGGTACAATGGTGTACTTCTACTCCACTACTTTGTTCAGAGGTACATGGTGTACTTCTTCTCCACTACTTTGTTCAGAGGTACATGGTGTACTTCTACTCCACTATTTGTCAGAGGTACATGGTGTACTTCTACTCCACTACAGTTCAGAGGTACATGGTGTACTTCTACTCCACTACAGTTCAGAGGTACATGGTGTACTTCTACTCCATACTTTGTTCAGAGGTACATGGTGTACTTCTACTCCACTACTTTGTTCAGAGGTACATGGTGTACTTCTACTCCTCTACAGTTCAGAGGTACATGGTGTACTTCTACTCCACTACAGTTCAGAGGTACATGGTGTACTTCTACTCCACTACAGTTCAGAGGTACATGGTGTACTTCTACTCCTCTACA
>JAAOOA010002275.1:0-53504 GCA_012861695.1 Trematomus loennbergii | reverse complement strand
AATCACTGAATGCTGCTTTCATGAAATACTTTTGGTACTTTAAGTATATTTTGATGAGAATACTTTTCTACTTTTACTCGAGTAACATTTTGAATGCAGGACTTTACTGTAACAGAGTATTCCTACACTCTGGTACTTCTACTTTTACTTAAGTACAAGATCTGAGTACTTCTACTTTTACTCAAGTACAAGACCTGAGTACTTCTACTTTTACTTAAGTACAAGATCTGACTACTTCTACTTTTACTCAAGTACATGATCTGAGTACTTCTACTTTTACTCAAGAACAAGATCTGAGTACTTCTACTTTTACTTAAGAACAAGATCCGAGTACTTCTACTTTTACTTAAGTACAAGATCTGAGTACTTCTACTTTTACTCAAGTACAAGATCTGAGTACTTCTACTTTTACTCAAGTACATGATCTGAGTACTTCTACTTTTACTCAAGTACAAGATCTGAGTACTTCTACTTTTACTCAAGTACAGATCTGAGTACTTCTACTTTTACTCAAGTACAAGATCTGAGTACTTCTACTTTTACTCAAGACAAGATCTGAGTACTTCTACTTAAGTACAAGATCTGAGTACTTCTACTTTTACTCAAGTACAAGATCTGAGTACTTCTACTTTTACTCAAGTACATGATCTGAGTACTTCTACTTTTACTTAAGTACAAGATCTGAGTACTTCTACTTTTACTCAAGTCAAGATCTGAGTACTTCTACTTTTACTCAAGTACAAGATCTGAGTACTTCTACTTTTACTCAAGTACAAGATCTGAGTACTTCTACTTTTACTCAAGTACAAGATCTGAGTACTTCTACTTTTACTCAAGACAAGATCTGAGTACTTCTACTTTTACTCAAGTACAAGATCTGAGTACTTCTACTTTTACTCAAGTACAAGATCTGAGTACTTCTACTTTTACTCAAGTACAAGATCTGAGTACTTCTACTTTACTCAAGAACAAGATCTGAGTACTTCTACTTTTACTCAAGTACAAGATCTGAGTACTTCTACTTTTACTCAAGTACAAGATCTGAGTACTTCTACTTTTACTCAAGACAAGATCTGAGTACTTCTACTTTTACTCAAGTACATGATCTGAGTACTTCTACTTTTACTCAAGTACAATCTGAGTACTTCTACTTTTACTCAAGTACAAGACCTGAGTACTTCTACTTTTACTCAAGTACAAGACTG
Source organism: Trematomus loennbergii (assembly GCA_012861695.1). Classification (NCBI taxonomy): domain Eukaryota; kingdom Metazoa; phylum Chordata; class Actinopteri; order Perciformes; family Nototheniidae; genus Trematomus; species Trematomus loennbergii. The sequence continues at coordinate 52,299 of JAAOOA010002275.1, read as the reverse complement.
AGTACTTCTACTTTTACTCAAGAACAAGACCTGAGTACTTCTACTTTTACTCAAGAACAAGACCTGAGTACTTCTACTTTTACTCAAGAACAAGACCTGAGTACTTCTACTTTTACTCAAGAACAAGACCTGAGTACTTCTCCCACCTCTGATAATATGACTCCTCTGAAAGTAACGATGAAAAGATAAGACCCAGGTTCAAACCAAAATAAATGCTACGATCACTCGACTATAAACTACTTTTATGGAAGCCTATTTACACCAGTTCAAAACAAAAGATAAAGATCTTGCAGGTCATTATTATGAGAAACGTCTCCATAATTATGACTTAAAAATTTCAGTTTCAGTTCCTTATTATAATGACTCTTTTAGGCACAAATGGGCTTCCATGCTTTTTGGATTCTCATCTAAAATATGGTTAAAAAAGGATCAGAAGAAGAAACAAAGTAAGTAGATGTTAGTAAGAAGCTATGGATTATTAAAAGCAGACATATCCGTGCATTATAAGGGTAAAAATAATAATTGAGTCGACTAATAAAATAGTTTCAACACTGGTAGAAAACTAATTACTGCCGCATTATGACGACGTGTATTTACTAAATTGGCTTCCCTTAAAATGCACTTTAGATATGTGATGACGGCAAAAGATCTGGTATGAATGCAACTTTTTGTGGAAATGTCCTCTTATCCCAACAGAAGAATAGCTACGTCTCACTACGACTAGAGTCACTACAAACTACTACAAGTTGTGACCGTATACTTGCCCGTGTGCAAAGCTTCCAAAGAGTCCACTGTCTCTCAAAAACCGGTGACGGTGCTATAAAAAAAAGGAACTTGCCACGAAACAAAAAACACGTGAAACTACGAGCTAGACAACATGCAACACAGACGGGTCAAATCACCGAACAAAACCTCTACTCTACGACTATAACACAACACAACACATGGGAGGGGATGGGGATGGGGATGGGGAGGCACAATTAAGGCACAACTAAGGGGAAATGGGTGGGAGTTTGAGGGGTTTCTTTCTCTACAGAAAATGCTGGAGTCCCTTTTTCTTTCCAACAAACAAGGTCGTTTTTTTATTGACACTAGTGCACACAGTTACAGTGTTAAAAGGAGAGGAGGGCAAAGAAATAAACCTTTAAAAGACAAGAAAAGTAAAAGGTGTTTTTTAATGGAAATAAAAAGGACAGGTGTTACAAGAGTGAAAACCAGTGAGTCTTATAGAGAGAGTGCGTTTACAGAAGCCCTTTCTTTGAGAGGAATAAAAGAGACTTTTTCTGGCAGCCTTCCAGTATTCTTTGCTATAATATGCTTTAGCCCCCAACCTTCAAATCAGAACGTAAGAATAGCCAGAAAGCCGGTTCATTCCTTCAAAAGAGGTCAGTCAGTAAAACGTGTGTTAAGTGATGCTTAAAATACTTGGATTCTTGCCAATCATTTTATAGCACTGTCTCGTATAACTCTTGGCACATTCCCCAAAATCATAACTGCGTGTGTATACCGCATAAAACTACAATTATTGAAAGTAAATCTAGAAATAAATGTGGCTCTGATGAACTCCTTTAACATACAAATGACAGCGTACAAAAGCACCATCTATCAGTCTGTTACTGTACATTAAAATGACTAAAAGCCTCAATGGAAATGGTGAAAGTGAAATACCAACTCCAGTTCTCGTGCGCGTGTGTGTGTGTGTGTGTGTGTGTGTGTGTGTGTCCATCTTCTGACAATACTCAGACTTTCCCACCTTACGAAACGTCTCTCTGAACTATCTGTTTTTTACACTTGCGTTTGCATTAAACTTCACTTGTGTCCGTCTACCTTCACTCTCTCTCTCTCTCTTTTTAGAAAACACACTGGAGTTGAGTCAGTCATGTTTTTCCTTGTGTCGCTGCGGGGCGAAAACATCAATGGTTTCTGAATATTTGAAGAAGACCGGGTGCAGGAAATGAACCGTGGCAGTGTTGTAACAAAAAGGCATGAAACTGTGTGAAAACCCACGAGAAGTAAAGAAGAAACTAGACATTTGAAACTAGACAGGAAACTAGACATTTGTAAAAGTTGTGAAACTGCACCGAATGTTTCTCAAACATCTGAAACCATTTCGAGCCCCGTGACACAAAGTGATCAAATGAGCATAATGACAGAAAAGCAGGGACATTGCTCGCCTGGTTAACATGCATTCAGTGTAGAAGAAAAGAAAACAGTTCCCAGTGACATGCGTAAAACAGTGCATTTACAAAACATGAACATTTTGCTCCGAGGAAAGAAAAGGTTTGGCTTTAGGAAAGGGACTACACATGAGGTGATAAATAAGTCACTTAGTAGATTTTAAATCACACTAACGCTCCGTAAGCAGGAGTAAAGAAACCCTGCTCAGATTAGCTTCCTAAAATCATGAATATGTACAGTTTAAATTAGTCTTTTTATGCACCGAGCCTAAATACAACATGCACATATGCCGATTAACAATATCATTTGCATTGCTAGGTAAAGAAAATAAGCAGTGAATGCAAATGACAGTGATTGGGATGCAGTGCCAACAACACCTTCAACAAAAAGAGGACAGCATCTCAAAGAAAGTGAACCGTGTTTTTTCTAAAAGCATGCCAGGGGCCGAGCAAAGCAAAGCTGTGGACGGTCGCATGTTTAAGGACGATGTGTGTGATTCTGTGCGAGGATAGAAAAGGGAAAAGACCGAAAGGAATGCACCTGTATCAAAAATACAATTATAAAAAGGGGGTTCTTCATTCTCTCCCTAACATTTAGTTGATGCAAATCTATTTGAGATATTGAGAAATACTACAATAAACATCCAAAGCACAGTGCAAGTCACCACAATGACAGGAATCCAATGAAAAGTGCTCTAAAAAACGAACGAGAAACACCCTCGCATTTAACTACCAAATTATTCTACAATTCATTGTCTACCAAGACGATTCTGTACAATTAATCAATCCCTTCATGAACCCCAGCTATCACCTTAAAGTCCTCCTATTGCACGAGACGACAGTGATAGAATTATAAAAGTGAGATTTAGAGAAACTTCTACACAAGGAACGCTAAATGTTATCACAACAAACGGGGATAAGACCACGAAAGGCAGCAGATCCTGGTCAATACTGTCAGAAAGCAAACCACCATAAAATCAGTTTGCTTTCTTTAACACCTTAATATCGCAATAACATGCATTTACATTTAACTTGAAATCATCCTAAACAGAATAAAGTTATATCACTAATTGCGGAAATTAGCAACTATTCTCTATGTGATAATAATCCTTCAGATTTCCAGGACCATTTCCTACATAATGAGACTTTTGCATATATATAAAAAAACACTGAATTTACATTGTTTTAGATTATGGCACATTTTAAGGAGGGTTACTTGATGTTTTAAATCTAGTATTGATTGACAAAAAGCCATTTGTTATGTGTAACAGCAGTTTGGCATAAAAAATTCAATACAAAAACAAGGATTTTGGGGGTTTTTAAAAATGAAAGGAAGTATTATAAATTCATCTTACAAGAAGGGCAGAGATCTGAGTTAAAAAACCTACAAAATATGTCAAAAAATTCATTTTCAAACTCCAAAACTATGCGTTTGTTTATAAAAGGTGTATCACAGCTAGAGGAAACTAGTATAATATCACGAGTATTTCTTCTATTAACGTAGCTTACACACAACCAGCACAGTATCTGTACTACACTAAACTGAGATTGTTACATAAGGAGATATTTATCGCGCCTATTTTGACCCAAAACTACGTGCATATCTCCACCCTTCAACAGCTGAAAACCCGCCCTCCTACGTCTTCCTCGTTAAAGCGATAACGACCTCCTTCCCTCTCCTCTCTCTCCCCGTTCTCCCCCTCTTCCAGCCCGAAAGAGAACTTATTACGACCAATCGGGGACGAGTTCACGCCGTTCGAGTTCACGGAATTCAAGGAGTTAACCGCGGCGGGATTCCCGTACATTAACGGGTGGCTGTAAGCGCCGCTGCTGCCGGTTTCCGACTCTTCTTCGTCGCTGGTTTCGGATCCAGAGCCGCTGCTTGTGGATACGTCGATCATTTGAACCGGCGCGTTTATATTGTTGTGATTGTCACGCGTGGGGTTTGTACCGGGTTTTCCCTGACGTCCAAACAGCCGCTGAACGGTGTTTGTTCGCGCCTGACCGTGATTCCCGTTCGTTACAATGGTTCTGCGCTCCATCGGGGCCGAACACGGCGCTTGGACGTGCAACGCAGAGCGATGAGGGGTGTGTTGGTGCACAGGTGTGGATGTTAATTGGCTGAGAATAAACGGATCTGTGTCTGAGCGATTTCGCGCGTTGTTGTTGAGATGTGGTTTGGCGAAATGCGTGCGGTTCGAGGTGATCGGGGAGTAGCTACCGTAGTGGATCTGAGCCTGAGGAGGTGTCGGAACGCTGGGAGCTTCAACTGGGAAAACTCCGGTACGCTTAACGAAATAATGCGACTGATCGTTCGTCATCTCGGCGTGACTGAGGGAGTTCGTGCGGTGGTGGAAGCTGCCGATCACCGGGCTGGAGCACTGACTTCTCGTCCCAAACGACCGCCCTAAAACCTGCTTTTCTCGCCCGTGAAACACTTCATCCAGGAGCGTGCTGTGGAGCGGGAGACGACCGTGAAATGAACCGCCGTTCGGCACCATTTCATCGTCTGTTATCTCGTGACTAAACTTGTTAGGGTCTACGGTACTTCTGTTACCCAGAACACCTTGCTGCTGCTGCTGCATCAGCCCCTGGTGATTGGTGTGGTAGAACCCGTTTACAGCCCCAAACAGACTCCCTGCTTGCCCCCCATGCTTATTATTAATATTATATACACTAGGCTCATCCGCTTTGCTGTCATTTGCCCCGCTGTGGCCCCTGCTGTTCTTTGTCACATCACATTCACTGTCTATGTCGCTGCAGTCTATGTAAGGAATAGAAGAGCTGCTGCCTTTGTTAGCCCTGCAGGATGGACCTGGGTTCAGGAACTGACGGTCCGATGCCGATCCGCCGCCGTTATGATTCTGTTTGGATTGAGTCGGGTCTGATTTGGGCGCCGTGGGTTCATCGTGGAAACCGTTGTGTGTTGGATTGGCCCCCGGTGGATCCTCGGAGCCGTTACACTCGCCTCGAGGGCCGAGTCTGGAGGAGTCGGGCTGGTCTGATGACTGCACGGGCATGGCACTCTGTGGAGGAGGAAATGGGTGAGAAAAAAGGAAAAAAGGGGGAAGAAGCACACAAGTTATTCAGGAATAAACTGTGGTGAAGAAGTTGCCATGTTTGATTTCGTGCTCTCGGGAAAAACGCGCAAAAAATTCCCAAATTGGGATGAATAAAGTACTTATCTATCTATCTATCTATCGGTCTATCCGTCTGTCTGTCTGTCTGTCTATCCGTCTGTCTGTCTATCTGTCTATCCGTCTGTCTGTCTGTCTATCCGTCTGTCTGTCTATCTGTCTATCCGTCTGTCTGTCTGTCTGTCTATCCGTCTGTCTGTCTATCTGTCTATCCGTCTATCCGTCTATCCGTCTGTCCGTCTGTCTGTCTGTCTATCCGTCTGTCTGTCCGTCTGTCTGTCTATCCGTGTATCCGTCTGTCCGTCTATCCGTCTGTCCGTCTATCCGTCTGTCCATCTGTCCGTCTGTCCGTCTGTCCGTCTATCCGTCTGTCCGTCTGTCCGTCTGTCTGTCCGTCTGTCCGTCTGTCCGTCTGTCCGTCTGTCCGTCTGTCCGTCTATCCGTCTGTCCGTCTATCCGTCTGTCTGTCTGTCTATCCGTCTGTCTGTCTATCCGTCTGTCTGTCTGTCTATCCGTCTGTCTATCCGTCTGTCTATCCGTCTGTCTATCCGTCTGTCTATCCGTCTGTCTGTCTGTCTGTCTGTCTATCCGTCTGTCTGTCTGTCTGTCTGTCTATCCGTCTGTCCGTCCGTCCGTCCGTCCGTCCGTCTGTCCGTCTGTCTATCTATCTATCTGTCTATCTATCTACTGGAACGCATGGAGGTCAAATGTTGGACGTTTCACCTGTGAAATCCCAACCTGTGTGTGTGTGTAAATAAAGGTTTGAAGCACACAATATATTTGAAGTGACTGTTATTTTGTATATATTGATTGGTGTGCTTTTATGTATGTCTTAATTTGTGCATATGTATAAATGTGTATATATATACATATTTTTATATACATTTGTTTTTGTGTCAGGATTGTGGGAAACGGTATTTCGATCCCTCTGTCTTTTGACAATTGATAATAAAGTTCACTTTGACTTTGAAGTTATTCAGGAATAAACTTGCTGAAGAAGTTGCCTTGGAAATCCCAACCCGTGTGTGTGTGAATAAATGTGTGTGTGTGAAAGTGTGTATTCACCTCTTTTGGCACGTGTGTTCTGAAGGAAGACGACTGAGGCGTCATGCCGCTGTTGGACAGGATCTTACTGTGCTTCCTGGAAGAAGAGAGGAAGGCTGAGATGAAGTCAAACTGGGTTCAAATAATCAGAAATGTGATCGTGTTGTCTGTGAATGAAGATGAAAAGTTTCACCTCTCAAATGGAACTTTCTTGAGCTCTGTGTCTTTTACATAATCGATGATCTGCTTCTGGGTTCGACCGCTGCAGGAACAAAGGGAGAAATCAAGGGGGACACAGTATTGAGTATGTAAGTCGCTTTGGATAAAAGCGTCTAACAAGTGACATGTCATGCATATCAACTCATTTAAAGAATCCCCTCCTTTACCAAGTGCAACACTGACATGTATGCATTCATCCAATATCAGAGTCCACATGATAACAAAGGTATCCCAACTGTATCTCCACATACTGTCTGTGCTGTTGAATGACCTTTCACATCTTCCCTGATCTTTAAACAACAGTGTGTTTTACAGATAATCTCTGACAGTGAATTGATTATTGAGCCGATGTACTCAGCAGTAACAAAGTCCTTTTGTATCTTGGTGCATTGCTGAAACGTGTTTTCATATAATTATTTAACCAGATAAGTGCCGTTAAGATTAGAAAATGTCTTATTTCAGATAACATACACACAGACTATATTATCAAGGGTTATAAATCAACTGTAGCTGTGTGCATGACAGGATGTCTGATTACCTAGAAGAGCATCAGGACTGTTTGAGGCATATGATAGCTATGTGATTAACATGATGATTCAGCCTCTATGGAGATAGACATATGACAAGCATGCTCATTTCTGACGTGGAGCTAATCTGAAGTAAACATTGAATACTGCTTTCTATTCCTCCATCTTGTGACTGTGTAACTCCCTCTCTTGGATATCAGCATGTGAAGGACACTGCTCAGGAACTAGTTGATGCTCTGTATGTGATGACTACTTCCATTCTGGAGAGGATCACAGATACATGGATCCTGAGATTGAAGCTCAAGATGGGGACGAGTGATATTATTAACGTTTTTAAGTCATTCATTTTTTAGATGTTGAGAAAAAGTCCGAATTTTGAGAAAAAGTCAGATTGTTTTTATTTTTGAGAAAAAAGTCAGATTTCTTTTTGAAAAAGTCAGAATGTGGAGATTTTGAGGAAAAGTCATAATTTTTGGGGGATTTTGAGAAAAAGTCAGAATTTTGAGAAAAAATCAGAATTTTGTGATTTTTTTGAAAAAGTCCGATTTTTGGGGGATTTTGAGAAAAAGTCAAAATGTTGAGAAAAAGTCTGATTTTTTTTGAAAAAGTCAGATTCTTTAAAAAAAAGTCTGATTTTTGAGAAAAAGTCTGATTTTTGAGAAAAAGTCAGATTTTTGAGAAAAAGTCAGATTTTTGAGAAAAAGTCAGAATTTTGAGAAAAAGTCAGAATTTTCTCAAAAATCCGGATTTTGAGAATTTTGTACGTGACAGGATGTACTGCTTTCTATTCCTCCATCTTGTGACTGTGTAACTCCCTCTCTTGGATATCAGCATGTGAAGGACACTGTTCAGGAACTAGTTGATGCTCTGTATGTGATGACTACTTCCATTCTGGAGAGGATCACAGATACATGGATCCTGAGATTGAAGCTCAAGCCGGGGACCAGTGAGATTTCTAACATAATGCAAACTTTGTAATGTCAGATCCCTTTCTTTCCCCGTCCTCTCCTTACCTGAAGCGGAACGAGGACCCTCTGGTGAAGAGGATGGGTTTGGGTTTGGGCTTCGGCTCCTCGAAGAGTCTGAAGAAGGCGTGATATTCTACGCAGATCTTCCAGAAGATCTTACAGCAATCCCTGCTGGCCATGGCGAACTCCAGCGTGTCGTGATGGGCGCTTTGCTGGAAGAGGTAAAGAGACGTTTCATATGGAGGGAAGGTGGGAAATAAAGACGGAAAAGGATGGAGGAAGTGTCGCGTAACTTACAGCGGGGTCTGCTCTCAGCTTGATTAGAAACCGTTTGCGTTTGAAGCTGAGTTTGCGAACCTTGGACCAGTTGAAGGCGTTAATTTTTGTGTACCCCTTTAATAAAGAAGAAGATATTTAGGAGATGAAAAACTTGCATTATCTTACAAGGTGGAACGTCAACATGTTCAGAATCAGAAACAGGTTTATTGCCAAGTTGTTCATGCATAAGAGGAATTCCCCTTGGTGTATATGGTGCATTACATTAAAATAAATCACAATTTCTTAAACAAGTTGTGTACAAAATGTGTATTATTGGAAGCATGCCACAAAAAAACAAATGACTACAAAATATGTATCAGATATCGATGCATTTACCTGGAAAACCAGCACGCCGATGTGCGCCACGGCCAGACTGAGTTTGGTTCCCTCTCGGTCTTTGGCCGGATGAAGACGAACGCCGTACATCTCCAAACGCCGGGCGATTTCCAGCTGGTAGTCCGATTCTGCAGGGGTCTGTCCGCTGGGGACGAGGTAAAACAATCATAAGATGCTATTCTAAGATCCACCATTTGAGTTTCTTCTTTGTTGGTATTTCATGTACCAGGTGTTCCATGTTTCTTTTGCAGATTTACTGTGATTGTAAAAACAACAAACAGTAATGAAAACACACCATGAGATCAGATGGCGATCACCCACTGTGGGCGGGAGAGAAGTCTGTCACAACAGAAGCGTGTTTCCCTACAAATGTGGAAATAACTTCCTGTTTCCTGTATGATCGGCTGAATTAGCCACTTCCTTCCTATGAGGGGCTTGGAAAGGCTGAACGATTGAAGATGAGGAGGAGGGGGAGCCCATAGAAAAGAGTGTGGGGTGCAAACTGTGGTGGTTAGCTTATCTGTAGTTAAGTACAGGTTTTAGGGGAATTTGCATCGATATAAAAAAAACGAGGAAATGCATTTTTTTTTGCAAACAGTGGAAGTGAAAGCACAGCTAGAGAGGTGGGAGAAGTACTCAGGTCTTGTACTTGAGTAAAAGTAGAAGTACCAGAGTGTAGGAATACTCAGTTACAAGTAAAAGTCCTGCATTCAAAATGTTACTCAAGTGAAAGTACAAAAAGTATCTCAAAGCTGTTTCATTTACTGTGTTAATGTGCTGTCCCAAGGGCACGGAGGGGTGTAATGTTGCATGTTTGCAGATAGCCACCTCTGCGGGGAAGGGATTAAAGTGTGTGTGTGTGTGTGTGTGTGTGTGTGAGCAGTTGTGGTTTAAAGAGATAACCATCTCTGCAGGGGGAGACTTATGGGTTGGGTTTGTTTGGAGAGCACATTTGAATAGACTGATAAACATCTCGGTGTGTGTTTACGTTAAAAACTATTTCTTCCGACACCTTAAAGCCTAACACACACACACACACACACACACACACACACTGAAGGCTAAAGCATTGTTTTACATGAGGATAATCATGACAAGCTATTTACCAGTAAACAATCCTGATTAAGTAACTTTTTAATTAGGTCGCTTTGCTTTTTCATGACCTGTATATATGGGTTTCATGCATTTAAAAAGTGCGTTTCCTAAATTGTGTCTCATAGTCAATCTGCATATACTATACATTATCCATTGATTGTTTCTTATTGACATTTCAACCTTATCCCATAGCACTTTTTACCACCATGTAGAATGCTCTCCTTTCATCCATATACTGTACATACTACATTCACTACATGCATGTGTGAACACGTATGTTTCAACTCACACATGCTTGCGGTGGCAGTCGGTGATCTTGTCTCTGATGGCGTCCTGATCCGGCAGATACTTATTGTGCAGGAGATGCTGCCAGCTCTGAGTCTCGTCGAAATCTCCGATCTCAGCTGGAAGGGGAGGAAAAGATTCAATATTTATTTGGAGAAGAAAGGGGATGAGGAGATCAAATGAGGAAACAGGAATCAGTAAAAAACCAGGTTGTTTTTACCCCGTTTCTATACGGTTATTCCTTACATCTGTGTGTGCTGATGCGTTTACTGGCTATAGTTACTGGCTATAGTTACTAGGCAACCGAGTGATATTCGTGCAGCATGCTGTGCACCAGCCGTCTGCAAGAAGTCTGAATTGAATCCATAAATCCAACATCCTTAACATATGGTGCTGAATAACAATGATGGAGAGACGGAGAGACGCAGGGGGGATGGAAATAAATAAAGTGTTTGTTTAATTCTAAGCTTTATGTCGGTGGAATAAAGAGAGAAACAGACGGATCAGGGTCTCATGCTGGTAGAAATCTGCTGGTGTGAGCCAAACCCAAACATAAGATTATCAGATTATCATTTCCCCATTAGTGGAAGTGTGGAGGGTTCAATAAACAGCTTTAAAATGAGACTAGACACACACTAGTGCTGCTGAAATTCATATACGTCATTTGTGTGTGTGTGGTGATTAAGAGTCTGGGTTTCCAGGAGTGTGTGTGTGTGTATCTTTTACACTCATCTATGTCTGTTAATCTGTAAACACCCACTGATACAAACATGTCATGTGATATTGGGATATATAAATAAACTTTGATTTGATGTGATGATATACAGGAAGTTGTTTCGTATGTTATTTCACCGGCGACTGCATGTGTGTGTTGCTCTTACACTGAATGATGTGTGAGACCATGAGAGCGGCGCTGGTGTCGTTGCAGATGAGATGACCGCAGGCCAGGTCGCGTTTAATCTGCAGGGCAAACAGATACCTGGAGAGAGAGAGAGAGAGAGAGAGAGAGAGAGAGAGAGAGAGAGAGATAGAGAGAGAGATAGATAGAGAGAGAGAGAGAATAAGAAAACATGGCCTTTTTCTGTTAGTCATTATACAACCGAACACACACACACACACACACACACACACACACACACACACACACACACACACACACACACACACACACACACACACACACACACACACACACACACAACACACACCACACACACACACACACACACACACACACACACACACACACACACACACACACACACACACACACACACACACACACACACACACACACACACACACAACACACACACACACACACACACACACACACACACACACACACACACACACACACACACACACACACACACACACAAAGAACCGTGTCAGAAAGCTAACTTAAGAACCTACAATGAGCCCAAGGACAAAGCACACACACTCCATAAATCTTGGTCTGTGTGTGTATGTCTGTGTGTGTGTGTGTGTGTGTGTGTGCGTGTGTGTGTGATTAATGATCCACAACAGCTTTTATGAGTCTCCAATTTAACCTTTTTTACAACCGCATGATTATCTCGCCAATACATTTAATGAGGCTTTTGGCGACTTTTCATATATTTTTATTTTAGCCTGGAGTCATTTGGACTATTTAAGAACACTGCAGAGTGAAATACATCACGCTTATTAAAGCAAATACAATTATAACGTCATGAAATCCAACAAAAATCATCTGCATTTCCTTTCTGGTTCATCTATATCAGACCTTTCATCCATTATATCGGAGCGACGAGTGTCCTATTGTTGATAACAGGCCAATACATCTTCAATCAATCTGTCCATCTACATATTGTGTCCGTACATTAGCCTTTAAAGAAAACCCAGTGCGATGCTGTCGGAGTGAAACAAAGGAGAGTGCCCACTTCCTGTTTAACACTCGATATGAGATCAGTGGAATAAAGTGGCCGGCTGAAATGCCAACAACGTCAGTGGAAAGTATTCAAAGACGTCTGCTCTGCCCTCTTTGAGGCATGCATTGCATTTCCTGCAGTAACATAACACAGCTGCTGCAATTTAAAAAGGGAGGATGAAGTCAAATCAAAGCCTCGATAACATTAAAAACCTCGTGCTTGTCAAGATCTGTGCAGTTTAAATACTTCAGGAAGCATCAGTTTAGTGTAATAATAGAATTAGGGATGATTGATCTCCACTGCTGGGAAATACTAGATGATTAATCAGTTTTAGCATTATTTGTGTTATTGAAAATCTTAATTAGTGAATAAAAACAGACCCTAGAAAGTGTTATATGATATGAAATTGAATGATATTGCTTTTAAAGAATGCTGATTATACTTTCTGTACGAGGAGTTGAAAAGGACGCAAATGGAGAAACACCTTTTTCCCTTATAATACAATCTATAAATGCTCATTATGTTCCTCCAAATACAGCTGGATGTCGGAGATTGATATGAAGTTAAAATATGTCCAAAGCAACTGAAGTCTTTTACAGTGAAAAAGCCTGTTTTTTTTTAAGAGCATTTATCTCCTTTCAGCTGGTCTGCAATAACATCAAGAGTCCTGGTTTCCAGATGACACACCAACACTTTGTTTGGGTTCATTCGGGTGACAAAACAAGACGCAAACAGTTTGTAAAAAGGCCCTTTGCTTTGCACGTAAACACAGCTGTGAAAGTCCTCCTGAAGGACTGAAAAACACTCGGGGAAGGACGGAAGACCAAAAGCAAAAACAACTCGACTTTTTAATCCCAGAAGTTCCTTACCGAGTCAGTTCCTCCAAGAGCTGCGTGTGGTCTGGAGGAAAGAACTTCACCACGAAGCGGAGGATGGTGTTTTTAGGTCCTGGAGAAGGAGAAGGAAAGGAGATGATTGATAGGGAAGAGACCGTGGGAGACGGAGGAGATGCAGAAACGCACAAACATACTTTAATATATTATAGGTTTTAACCTGGATTTAATTCGGGAACTAAAAATGTAGCATCATATGTTGTGTTTGCATGGGCGTAATTTCCCACTTTTCAAAATCCCATTTGTGTCCCCCCACTTTTTAAATGTGTTTTATTATTTTTTTTACGCAAGCGGTCATCGTCAAGGAGGAGCGTCTGTGTGTGTGTGGCACGAGCGCATCTTGTGAGAGAGAGATAGAAAGAGAGAGAGAGGGGGTTGTTGTTAGCATTTGGTGCTAGCTCGGAGCTAACGGAGATTAGTAGCTGTTTCAACAATAAGGAGAGGGAGAGCTCTTTCCTGTCGGACTTTGAGAGAGTGAGAGAGAGACAGACAATATATAGAGAGAGAGAGATAGAAGAGAGAGGGTTTTGTTAGCATTGGTGCTAGCCGGAGCTAACGGAGATTAGTAGCTGTTTCAACAATAAGGAGAGGGAGAGCTCTTTCCTGTCGGACTTTGAGAGAGTGAGAGAGAGACAGACACAATATATAGAGAGAGAGAGACAGAGAGAGACTGAGAGAGACGTGGGTTGTTGTTAGCATCTGGTGCTAGCCCGGAGCTAACGGAGATTAGTAGCTGTTTCAACAATAAGGAGAGGGAGAGCTCTCTCCTGTCGTAAAACAGGTTCACATGGATAGATACTAGATAAGTGTGCACACTCATTATATACACTACACATTTTTCTTGGATTTGTTAACACTATAGTCCCTAATATATTTGTAGAAAGGCAGGAAATGGAATTAAATCGAGAAAATGTTTCATTGCGGAGGACTCCCTGTTTTGTGTCCCCCCACTTCTCAAACCAAAGTTACACCCTTGTGTGTTTGTGTCATACTTACGTCTGAGCTGTTTGAGCGTGGGCTTCAACAAATCCAGCCACACCTGCAAAAAACACAGCTTAGTTTATTATAACTTCTAAAACAAAAAAGTGGAATTTTAAGATTTTCTTTACTGAAATTCAGCTGTCAAAATGACTCTGTACTTCTGTTAAGATGTTGGTCCCATATATGCATGTAGATGACTTGCTTTGCACCTACTACAATGATCTCTAGGTGAGCATTTCACATTATTAGAGTAAAATAACTGAAAGAAATAAATAAAAATCTCCAGTTTACAGACGGTAAAATGTCATTCCTTAAAATGCAGCGTGTGGCTTTTGATATGGGAGTATATTTGACTGTGGGTTATTTATTACACCTATAAAATTCACACTAACTACCATAAAAAACATCAGTTATGCACTCAATGTATAGCCGTATGTATTTCAGTGACAGGCTGTTAATGTTGTCCTTATTTCTGCAGCATTACATCATTTGTTCCAATTGGTTTGTATTGCCCGAGGCACTCACGTGCACAGTGAGAGTCCTGTGTTTAAGCACACTGAAGTATTTGTATTGCATATCGAGGGCGTGAATAGGCCCGACTGCTAACTAGCGTTTTCATGCACTAATGCAGATTTTACAAGCAAGACAAGAGACACAAGCATCTGCAAATGATTACAACCAGCTGCAGTCTGCATGAAATAGGTGGAGAGACAGACTGCAGGTGAATGCTTAAATCCACACAGATGAAAGTAAAGAAGTTTCACGAGGCTGAATGCGGGAAGGAAACCTTGCTCCGAGCTAATTGGAGACGTGGCGGTAAAACCTCCGAATGTACTGTAAAAACATTTGACATGCTTAATGCAGATCTGCCTAAGTCATGTGGTCTTTCAAACCAGATGGCAAAATAAGAGAAGGGTTCTGTTAATAATCTCCCTCTGTAGCGGCAGGGAGAATATAATTGTTTATCATATGAATTCTCTTCAGAAAAGGGACATCAAATAGCTGAGAAATACTATTTATGTACATGTTTTAGGTAATCATAGTGACAGTAGAAAAGGATACAGTAGAAAATACATATTCAGAAGAGTATCTAGACACAGAATAAATGAAGATACCCTCTTATATCTACTAAAGGGACAGACACATAGTGGACTATATACATTACACTGAGAGGTGTGTCTCACCATCATCTTGCGATGGTCCTGGTATTCCAGTCCGAAGTAGTCTCCCTCCACCACGTTGAGATGGACACACACCAGGTCGAACAGCACTTTGCCGGGAGAGCGTTGCTGCGAGAGGAGAGAGGTGGAAACAAATAATTAGATTTAAACAAAAGAGGGTGCAGCATCTCATTCGGGAAAGTGCTGATAACTGGATTTAGAGAAGTGATTTGAAGTGTGTTATCTACCTTTCTGGATATCTGTATTTAAATGTTATGTTTTTGGGGGGGGTGTTCCCTTCCCTGTAGTGTGTTATATGGGTTTGAATTCATGTTCTGCAAAGGCTTTAATCCTTGAAGGAGTTTCTCTCCTACAAATTACAAATATGAAACCTGATAATTACCATATTAGAGCCCCTTAAAAAAGAAGCAGAAGAGGTGAGAGACACTGAAAATAAAGCTTGACCTGTGGATGCCATTTCCCCTAACGAGCTTCTCCTCACTTAACGAGCTGCTGACCTTTGACCTTCCTGCGAGGTCCAGGTCTAATGAATAGCTGGAGGCTGAAGCTCAGCTGGGAATGCTCGGAAACAACCACAATGCTTCAGGAAAAGTGTGTGTGTGTGTGTGTGTGTGTGTGTGTGTGTGTGTGTGTGTCTAATGTGCAGCTATACCTGATGCTGTAACGTAGAGTATGCGTTGCTCTGTTATCATGAATATACCGTTGGATTTGGGGTTTCCAAAATAGACACAGACGTGGAAGTAAACCCAGAATTAGCCCAGAATAATTTCCCGTTCAAACTAAATGGTACGTCCCTGAAGAGTTACAGCGTACCATTATACATTCAGGGAGGCTTATGAGGCGCTAGTGAAGTGAAGATGTAGTTACAGGATGGCAAGCATTCCTTACTTTTACAGAAGATATAATTATAGTAGATACTGTATATTTTACACACTTCTCCTCTTTGAGTTTCACTAAATAATGTATTTTAGGAGTCTAGAAAAGAGGACAATGCAGGACATTTAAAACACAAATACGTTGGCATGTGCAGAGCAAGTAGATGTCATATCAGGCTATTCATATTGACTAATAAGGGAGGTCAAATGTGACTACTTTTAACCGTGAATGTGCTATTAGTATCTACCGTTTGAATGTCATCTGCACATTATCCCAATATATGTATACATTACTACAGCATTGTTCTTGAAACCTCTTGCCACCTTTATTACTCTTTGCACTTTCTGGTTGGATGCCTACTGCATTTCGTTGTACTCTTAATGCAATGACAATACTGTTGAATGTAATGTAAGTCTTTAGTTGGAAAAGGAGCTGGTGAAGAATGCAGAGAGGAGAAATGAGGAGGAGAGGAATCAGAGCGGTGAAGGTTAAGGTGCGAGTCTGTCACCATCTGGCTACCGTGTGTCCATCTGTTTCTGTGTGGTCTGTAGGGACACACCCACACACACACATACACACACTCGGCCTCAAGGAACAACCATTCTAGTGGATCACAAGCTGTCCAACGTGATTCTGCTGTGAAATAGCGAGGACACAAACAGACTGACGGACATCCGTGTGAATGTCATGATATTAAGACCGGAGAGCTTCACTTGACAGATGCCAGGGGCAAAAAAGCTTGAGGATCCCTGGAGTTTGGATCCAGATTTGGGTCGTAGTAATCTCTTAAATGAGGTTCGGAGAGAGAGGAATTGAAAGGGAATCCAAGAGCATGCTTGTCTGTGTTTATTTGTGTGAAAAAACTACATTTTTGTGGCTTGTTTTTGGATCAAACTGCTCAATTAGTTTCATTAAAGCTGGCATGAACATTTCAGTATTAAAGTCCAAATTAAACAATACAGGTTCCAGTTTTTCTGTACACAACAATGTTGGGCTTGGCGGAGAGACACAGGCACAGGAGTTTAGACTTTATAGAGTTTTATACACCGTCAGTATTGGTCCGTTTCTACTTATTTGTGTGTACTTTAGAGACCGTGTTTGGAAACCTTGTGCAGCAAATCCTGTCGTTCGAGAATTGACAGAGGAAGATTTCCAAGTATGTTTGGGTCAAAAGCAATTTCCTTTATATCGGCAAAGCCTTCTCCAATAACTACAGTAAGCCGGTGTAAATGCAACGGGGAGATATCCCGTATCACATTCAAGTAACGTAAGACACGGGAATGCAGAGGGGGAATGGCATTGTGGAATGGTGGTGAAATCTTTAAATATCAAAACCAGTTAAAATAACACCAGCGACACGAACATATGATGTGTCACAAGCCTGGTGCTAAACTTACATTTGTTCATGAGGGTGGTGGCAAGTCAGAGTTTCTGTCATAACAGGAAAAAAAGACAAGACCTTACATTTCATTGTGTGACGCTGTAATGAAAATGTGAGAGTGCTGGAAAGTGAGGATCTATTAAAAACCAAATAGGCGTGTTCATATTCAGCTCTTTTTGGACACAGAAGCAACCAATCCAAAAATAACAAACGGTAGCTTGGCTTTAAACGTCAAAGCTGCATGGAAAGAGGGCAGAACATTTAAATGTTAAAAGCCTGAAATGAGAGAGAAGTTGGATGATGTGAAACAAAGGATCTCTCATCCTGCTGGAGGCTATATTACTGATATAACTACCACAAAGAAACGGTGCCGTTCACTCCCAATAGTTCCCTAATAAGTGAGATAATACCATCTATCCGCTCAGTTCTTAATCCCCCTCTAGTCCACTCTGTGACACGCAACGTCTTAAACGCTCAAGATCAAAAGGTCATGGATCCTCGTTGTGGAAAAGGATGTCTTTTATCTCTTCCTGTGGAAAGTTGTGTTGGAAAAGTCTGTTTTTATGACACTTAGTTTGTTTGTTTCGGTCCATTTATACACCTGTCCACGTAGAATGCAATGAGTGTTATGAATATCATTGATTAGCAAGGGGCCATATTAAGACAGCAGATTAACAAAGAAGAAACCCAGTCTTCTTGTCCTACATAAAAACAACTTGCAACTGCACTTTCTGGATCAAAATAACACTGAATATGGAAAATATAACCCTGGATATATAACAAACTGCTCCTATGTGCCATCCTGACTGTTCAGACTTTAAAAAAAACAATGTACCAAGAAGTCAACGCTGCTTTCTAAACTAAAAGAGGCACTCAAAAAGGAACGGCCTGCTCTCATCTTGGCAGCAGTTTCACTAAAGGAAATGGTGAGGTCAAACATGATATATAGCTATTGTTAATAATAAAATAGGAGGATAAGAATAGGCTCTTATTGGATAACACATAGGGAAAGTGATAATCTCCTACAAGGTCATAGTTGGAGAGTTTTAGGGTCTAAAAATAAGTGGTGTTTACGTGAGTTGAGGTCACTGAGGGCCTTTCAGTTCAGATCACAATCACTTCATTCAGCAACGACCATCAATGAGCCTTTTCTAATAAGTCAGCCACTCGCACACAGAGACACATTTCTATGGTATCTTGCAGCGTGATTCGTCTTATCTAGGAGGAACGATGCTCTGCAAACACAGACATATTGAGCACTTCCCCCTGCACACAGCGACACATTCATTGGGGTGTGCGTGCAGATGTTCAATTAAAGTCTGAAAAACATGTTGGAGTCAGACGTTCCTGCTGTAAAAACCAGCATGCAATGTCCATGGATGTGTCCTTAAAGGCAGGGTCCAGTTTCACACAGCTGTCCTTTTTCGGGCCTCACACCAACATGAACGTTGTCTTTTAAGATAATTACAAGGCTAGCAGTTCTCTGGCTTCAAGTCGTCAAAGTAGCTCCGGAAAAAACCAGCATGTCTGTCAGCAATGCGTCTTTTTAATCTAATAGTGTTCGACCTTATCTCCATCTTCACTTTGCTGTACGTTTCCCCTCTGTGGTACGAGTAAAGGGAGCTCTGATTATCATTGCTTTTCTCGCAGCAAACACTCAAATGATAACGGTGCCCGTTAAACAAAATGTATGTTTGGGTATAAAAACACCAATTACAGTCCACTGGCAGGTTGATTGTGTTCGATACCAATAACAATAAACAAGGGTTGGAGTTGACTGCATCAGCAAAAACATGACACTTTGAACATAATAATGCAAGATGTGGAATATGTAGCCACATCTTTTTCTCCTTAGCAAACACACTTCCTGTCCTACTTCCTTTTAATCCACCATCATGCTACAAGGTTAGTTCTTGGCTAAACTTGGATGTTGTAAATCAAAGTCTCTCTTTTCTACGATCCAGTCCTCTTGAGGCTGAGAAAACCGACACGTATATATCACTTCACTTTCTCTCTTTGCTCTTTATTCTCTGCTATTGTCACGGTGTCTCCAAAGCTTCCTTTATGTTACAGATTAATGGCTAATGAAAATGCATCAATTATAGTAAGAGGGCTCTGTGTTAGTAAAACAGTCACACCAGTACCTCCTATTCTGCCAAAACAAGAACATATATTACCTATTCATCCTGCTCCCTTCCTTATTCCTCACGTTGGATCCTTTCCCTGCAAACTAGGGAATTATGGCAAAAATCCTAATCACGATTATTTTGGTCAATAATTGATATCACGATTATTAAAAACGATTATCCATTTACTTTGAAAACATCCATTTATTGAAACAAAAATGTGAACAGTATGTTTTTAACAGTTGATTACCCTGAACTTTAAATATAATTCAACTGAAAAAACAAAAAATAATTAAATTTTTTTTTTTTTTTTTTATAGAAATAATAATCGTTTTATTTCGATTACGTTGTTTTCGTAATCGTTGCAAGCCAAAATCGTAATCGAGATTAAAATACGATTAATTGCACAGCCCTACTGCAAACTATAGCCAAGTTAAATATTCTCACCATCTGCCCTGGTGCGCTGAGGGTTTACTCAGAGCCCCACAGCGTCACTGATGCAAATTACCTATGAAATAAAATCCCACCCCCAAAGAATGAACACACATTTGCAGTGTTCATACTTCGATGCATTACAAAGTCGTCCACTGCAAAGAATCCTCGAGTAATGAGACTTTAAATCAACATTTCTCGCCGTTTTTTTGCACAATTGTGATTTTCTAAAAGACATGCATGACACTGGCATGAAGGAAGGGGAATCTTTGGAGGGTACTTCTCTGTAGTCGTGCACTAATGTCAACATGGACAGAAACCAGATGGGTGAGACTGATGATAAGAAATCTCCACAGGGGGGGAACAAAAACACCTCGAAGCTGCTCAGGTTCTGCTTTTTATTCCAGTAAGGGTCTTTGTCCGGCTTAAGAGTTACAACTAAACTTGTATCATTACCGGATGTTTTATTCAACTCACAAACTAGCAGTAATGGTCGAAAAACTGTCCAGGAATCCATCGATTTAGTACTAAAAAAAGTGCTAAATTCAAGGTTATGTGACCAAGAGAAAGAAAATGAAAGAGATAGCTTCCCCCCCTGAGAGAGCGCCAGGGAACCCCTGAACCTTCGCTCAACTCCTGTGTGAAAGCAGTCATTTGAGCTGTAAATCTGTACAGTGTTTTGTATTTTCATGGTTTTCCTTATGATGAAACTCTGAAGGTTTCCCACCAGAGGGTACGCTGTGTCCTGCTGCTCGAAAGCAGGTCAAAAGGCCAAAAATCCACAGAAGGCACAGCGTGATATACAGCAACATCCAGCATGACCTACGGAAATCATTCCTAAGGAGGAAAGCTTAACGTTTGGATCTTTTCATAGAGTTTTTAGGCGATCATTTTGTCCTATTCTCAGACCATTTAGTTGAGGAGTGGTTCCCCAAGGCGGAACAATAATTGAGTCGCTGCTTTGTTTAATAGCCTAAAGACTATTTTCTAAAAGGAGCATGCAAAG
This sequence comes from Trematomus loennbergii, assembly GCA_012861695.1. NCBI lineage: Eukaryota > Metazoa > Chordata > Actinopteri > Perciformes > Nototheniidae > Trematomus > Trematomus loennbergii. The sequence continues at coordinate 31,407 of JAAOOA010002275.1, read as the reverse complement.
TAGTCCATTAAAAATCTGGTTTAGTCGTGTTATGTTAAAGTCATTGTCCTCCAGCTTTTGAACTGATGGTACAGCTTTATTTGACTGACTATTTAGAAACGGAACATGTTTTTATGGCTGTCATTTCATGCAAAACCTTTCATATAGTGCCTTAGCTTATTTTAGTCGCTGTCCTTCATTTAAAACAAATAAAATAACGCCCTTAGCCTAAACACTACAACTTCCCCTCAAGAACTGAACACTGAACAGCAGGACAGCTGGGAGAGGCTTCCTCCTTCCTCGACTGTCAGCCAATAAGATCCTCTCGTTCGGATTAGGTTAAACGGCTTAACCCTGTGGCAAGACGTCAGAGGCCAGCTCCTCCACACCAGGGTCCACAACTCAAACAGATGGACACGTAATACGTAAAACTGGACTGTTGAATAAACAGCGTGTCTAGCAAAAATACCTGCTAGCAGTGACAGCAAGGCACTGTGGGAAATCAAACTGATGTGGGATGAAGAGAAATGCCTACAGGCTACAAGCTGTCTGACACACACACACACACACACACACACACTAGAGGCAGATAATTAAATCAAGCGGCAGATGGGAACGCGTGCACGATGTTGTACAATTAAAAAAAGCAATTGGTGTCTCCTGTAGGACTTTGTTCAACGTCTCGTGCAATTATGAGGTGTGTAAATCTCACTGCAGATGCTTCCTCTAGACAAAGGATGATCAAATAGTTGTGTTGCAAGCTTTTATCTTAAGTGTCTCACAGTACCGTGAGTACACTTGTAGCTGCCGCATGCTTTAAGCTTTAACATGGCAACGATGTGTTATTATTAGTCATTCAAGACAACCTTGTGGCGCATGTCCTTCATGTCTGCACCCACTGTATGGCAATAAGTGAGACAGACATGCTTCACATTGTACAAATACTTTCAGTGTGACCTACGCATTCTGAGGACATTATAATCTCTGATGTCCTTGCAGATATTAAGGTAGAAATCTTGTCAAAGACCGTGAGAAATAGCGCTATTTGTAACTCAAGAACTACAATTCCTTTAAGGTTTTCTTCAAAGTATTCCAGAGATAGTTGTCTGTAGAAATACTATAAGCTTATTCTGCATACTTTTAATGGCACTAATCTGCAAAAACACCCATTATAACTAATACTTGCCCCAAAGCATCATGGGATTTGTAGTTCCAAGATCAAGAGCATGATTATCAACCAAATAATACTTTAAAATAGAAAAATTATTACAAAAACTGCTCAACAACATCACAAATTGTGCAGATACTTTTGCTGAAGTTGTCTTATTTTGCTCACCCTGTTTAACCTCACAGAAAAGAAGCAGCCATTAAAAAGCGAGTCACAGATGTTAAAGATTGCATGTGTTTTTCTTTGTGCACGTGTTGCCGAAACAGATGATTTACGAGCCAGAGAAAGGGTGTGGAAACACAATTGAATAATGAAAAGTATGCTTGCGGTAAACACATACTGCATGTGTGTGTGGTATAAGACACGGATGATTTACCAGTAAGGGTAGGGAACTCAAATATGCAACAATCTTTAATGTAATTATCTCCCAGTGACATCAAATATACACTCGTTACCATAAACACCAGTGTAACAATCTCTGCAGCCACTTAACTTTGAATTAAATGTTCCTTTTAAAGCATTGACAAAGCGCCAGAAAGCTCACTCAAGTAGGGATAAACAAACTTTAAAGAAATCAATCAATCACAGACAAATCTAGCAGAGCGGTGACAGTGGGATGCAACTGGGAGACATTAAATTATGATGGGAATGATGAGAGGATGATGAAATGCCTGGACAGAGAGAGAGAGAGAGAGAGAGAGAGAGTGAGAGTGAGAGTGAGAGTGAATGAGAGACAGAGAGACAGAGAGACAGAGAGAGAGAGAGAGAGAGAGAGAGAGAGAGGAGACAGAGAGAGAGAGAGAAGAGAGAGAGAGAGAGAGAGAGAGAGAGAGAGAGAGAGAGAGAGAGAGAGAGACGAGAGAGACAGAGAAAGAGAGAGAGAGAGAGAGAGAGAGAGAGAGAGAGAGAGACAGAGAGAGAGAGAGAGAGAGAGACGAGAGAGAGAGAGAGAGAGAGAGAGAGAGGGGAATGAAGTCTGAGAGTGATGATACGAGTAAGAGAAAAAAGGACTACTTTTTCCTCCCAAACTTCACATTCCTCTTCTAGTTTCTCGGAGAAACACAGCAGGGGAGACGCCATTGAATTCCACGGAGGCTTCTGGAAAATATCCATTTCGGAGGCGAGGAAGGGGCGAGGAAAGACATTAAGACACACTTTACCTACTGAAAGATAACTGAGACAGAGAGAGGCCTTGAAAAGGAGTATTAAGAAGCCATCAAGTGGGGGGAAATCTCACTGACACTTGGGGGTTAAGCTGCTTTCCAAACTCTTAACATTCCCACTTAGCACTGGTTCCCATCGCTTCATTCCAGTTAACTATCTAGCTAATGATATGACAGGTGTTTGAACATTTCAGTATAGATTCAGTCCACTTTAGACGCCAGAGAAAACTTTGCTTTGGGAGGGGAATGCAAAACAGAAAAAAACAGAAATACAAAGACTGGAATCTCTTTTATTTGATTTGTGTTTCTGGGAAGAATTCAAAGCCATCAAAATATATTATGACTGTTTTAATGGGGCAGAATAACAGCTGGAAAGAGGAACCACAATAACTACGCATATAGACCGGTTGAATTTAACCCAAAGGAAGAACTACTTTTCCCCATCCTTCACTGCCTCGCTCCGTTAATTTAGGTTCTAGTTTTCAGGTGGAAGAGAAAAACAAACCTCGTAAAGCAACGGCAATTATCAGATTAGAAAAACCGGAGTCATGCCTGAAGCTAAGGACTGTTTCCAACACCAACAAGTGAAGTAAAGAGTCGTTTTTAAACCTCTGACGGATTCATTTGTGGCCAAATTAGTGTGGGCTTTCTTCCAGGGTGGCGATGATAAGCCTGGCAGCATTTAGCTAGCAGCTGATATTCATTTCTCATTGTGTTTAAAACAACACTCGGGTAGTTGCCGTGCCAAACTGGAAAAAGTGGGTACGATAACAAGGAGGCTCAGATGTTTTTAAAGCACATTAAGAATCAAATACAGGAAGTGATTAATATCTGTAAGACGGAAACGAGAAGACAAATAGGTCAAAATTGCACATATTATTTTCACCACAAGCTACCGCCACTGCTCCAAAAATGCACTCGTAATTAATTGAAACGACTGATTCAGTGGTTTTGTGAAACAGAACAGTGATTATCCATAATGGGGCCCAGCTCTTCCACTGTTGGCTCGACTAGCCTCCTCACTGGGGAACGCATTCACTGCAATTATATAAAAAAAAGATTCCCGGACAGTGTCTGCTCGCTCAGTGGCTGTCGGCGAATTACAAAAAGCTTCTGTGGGAGTCGGATGTGCGCCTGAATGCATCTTTTTCTATCACTCAGTTGCTGAAATCCCCCTCTTTCTCTCGCACAGTCAGTGTCTCTTTTTCAACAACAGCTGAAGACACATCTTTTAGATTGGCTTTTTACGAGCGACATCCCCTTTAATCTTTATTTGCTGTATTATTATTATCAGCAATATCCTTCCATTATCAAAGTAATAATCTCTTTCTGTCTCGTTCCCTTATTCCCTGCTTCCTAACTCTGTCTGCGGCCCTGTCTTTGAACTCAGCACGTCTAAATGCTTCCACGTGGCTGCACACACCCACCTTAATTGCAAAGGAAAATGCACGCTGCTGCTGAAAAAAGTGCAACAGTAGCACTGCGTGTTCGTGTCATGTGTTGAATATCAGACCAGTTCTGCAGAATTGCAAGGGAGTGGTGAGAAGACAGAGCTTTTCAACTACTTTTGAACAGTTTGATACTTCATAGTTTAGTTTTACAGAAGGAATACTAAGGAGAAGAAGTTGTTTAGAGAAAAGTCAGAAGTTCCTTTTTTGAGGTCTCTGACCACAGGAATGAGACCGTCAATGCCAAAGCGTTACATAACACAGCACAGTTCCTCATTCATCCACATGTTGGCTGGGACACCACATATGCTCACAGAGAAATTGAAGTGTGTCCATGGAAGCATAATAATAACACGGCTGAACCTTCAAAATAAGAGTCTGAACCAGGAAACTAGAGCATAAGAGGGAGCTGTAGTTTGATATTAAAATGCTAACCTGAGCTAAACAGGGTCTATAGAAGCTGTGTTTTCAAAATAAAAGCTCTCAGATGCTAACTTGGCCTTTAAAAGGGTCTCTATAGAAGCTGGGTTTTCAAAATAAAAGCTCCCAGATGGTTTATATTGTGTCTTTAGAAGATGGGTTTTCAAAATAAAAGCCTTCAGATGCTAACTTGGCCTTTACAGGGTCTCTATAGAAGCTGGTTTTCAAAATAAAAGCTCTCAGATGGTAACTTGAGCTTTACAGGGTCTCTATAGAAGCTGGGTTTTCAAAATAAAAGCTCCCAGATGCTAACTTGGCCTTTTCAGGGTCTCTATAGAAGCTCGTTTTTCAAAATAAAAGCTCCCAGATGCTAACTTGACCTTTTCAGGTTCTCTATAGAAGCTGGGTTTTCAAAATAAAAGCTCCCAGATGGTATAATAAGCTTTACAGGGTCTCTATAGAAGCTGGGTTTTCAAAATAAAAGCTCCCAGATGGTATAATAAGCTTTACAGGGTCTCTATAGAAGCTGGGTTTTCAATAAAAGCTTAACAGGATCGCAGTGCCTGGTTAATAAATTAGAATGACGGTTGAGCAGGAGGTGAAGTTTCAAATGCCACATTTTCATACTGCCGTTCTGTGGAGATGTATTTAAATGGTTAAGTAAACAATACATTATTCAGTCCTTCCCTGTTCCCATAAATGAGACATTCATGACTGGGAGGATATTACATCAGCAAATCTAATCAAATATTTATTTTAATAGCACTGGAATTAACTGGTCTTAAGACTCAGTTGAATTGCAGGGCAGGTTGTAGCATGCACTTTCACTGTGTATACATGTTCACATTGGCCTATAACTCACACATCCATGGTTTAATGTGGCCCTTGTGAGCCCATATAGGTTTAGTATGTTACTGTGTTGGATTGAGAAGACATTGGGGGGTACACACACACACACACACACACACACACACACACACACACACACACACACCTCTGCGGATGATGATGAATGAGGCCTGCCAAAGCTACTGTTAGTTCTGTAAAGCCTCCAAGAAAGCAGAAGTGGAGAGATTACTTGGAAGACCAGAAGAAGTCTCTGCCATGCCGACACAAAGTGCCATAAAACCTGCAGAGATCACAAAGCCAGTGTGCGAGCCTCACCCTGAAATAACTACATTTACAATCCTTAAACATCACCTAGGCTCTACCCACACATGCAAACCACGGCTGCCAACTTTAGGAGTCATAAAGAAACACAATCATAGTTTGGCTCCAAGCTTCTCATATCTTATCTCTTCTCTCTCTCCACTGTAGATATAACTCAATAAAAAGAGACACAAATGGTGGAAATAACATGCTTCAGGGCCAAACACTGCAGGAGAGGATGTACAAACAACTCCAAACTCAATTTGAAGGTTTCAGCTGAGTCTTGTAAAAAGTGTGTTGCTCTTCTCAAAGCTTAGAAAATAACTCGGGGACTTTTAGTCTGGACAGAATCGTAGCTGTCTGGTTCTGTGCATCCTAATTCACAGATGCCTTACAAACTAATTTCCTCTGCTCTTGTTTGGGGTACAATAGCTAAGGTTTCAGCTGTGGAGGTTGGGTTAAAGACACAGTTAGCCCATATAAATGTGTAGAAAGACGGCCAGTTATTGTACCGTCTTAAAAAATATGTGACTCACTATCTTCTCATTTCTTTAATATCAGCTCTATATAATAATAAAGCTCCCAGATGCTAACCTGAGCTAAACAGGGTCTCTATAGAAGCTGGGTTTTCAAAATAAAAGCTCCTACATGGTATATTGAGTTTAACAGGGTCTCTATAGAAGCTGTGTTTCAAAATAAAAGCTCCTACATGGTATATTGAGCTTAACAGGGTCTCTATAGAAGCTGGGTTTTCAAATAAAAGCTCCTACATGGTATATTGAGCTTAACAGGGTCTCTATAGAAGCTGAGTTTCAAAATAAAAGCTCCTACATGGTATATTGAGCTTAACAGGGTCTCTATAGAAGCTGGGTTTTCAAAATAAAAGCTCCTACATGGTATATTGAGCTGAACAGGGTCTCTATAGAAGCTGGGTTTTCAAAATAAAAGCTCCTACATGGTATATTGAGCTTAACAGGGTCTCTATAGAAGCTGGGTTTTCAAAATAAAAGCTCCTACATGGTATATTGAGCTTAACAGGGTCTCTATAGAAGCTGTGTTTCAAAATAAAAGCTCCTACATGGTATATTGAGCTGAACAGGGTCTCTATAGAAGCTGGGTTTTCAAAATAAAAGCTCCTACATGGTATATTGAGCTTAACAGGGTCTCTATAGAAGCTGGGTTTTCAAAATAAAAGCTCCTACATGGTATATTGAGCTTAACAGGGTCTCTATAGAAGGTGGGTTTTCAAAATAAAAGCTCCTACATGGTATATTGAGCTTAACAGGGTCTCTATAGAAGCTGTGTTTTCAAAATAAAAGCTCCTACATGGTATATTGAGCTTAACAGGGTCTCTATAGAAGCTGGTTTTCAAAATAAAAGCTCCTACATGGTATATTGAGCTTAACAGGGTCTCTATAGAAGCTGTGTTTCAAAATAAAAGCTCCTACATGGTATATTGAGCTTAACAGGGTCTCTATAGAAGCTGGGTTTTCAAAATAAAAGCTCCTACATGGTATATTGAGCTTAACAGGGTCTCTATAGAAGCTGTGTTTCAAAATAAAAGCTCCTACATGGTATATTGAGCTGAACAGGGTCTCTATAGAAGCTGGGTTTTCAAAATAAAAGCTCCTACATGGTATATTGAGCTTAACAGGGTCTCTATAGAAGCTGGGTTTTCAAAATAAAAGCTCCTACATGGTATATTGAGCTTAACAGGGTCTCTATAGAAGGTGGGTTTTCAAAATAAAAGCTCCTACATGGTATATTGAGCTTAACAGGGTCTCTATAGAAGCTGTGTTTTCAAAAAAAAGCTCCTACATGGTATATTGAGCTTAACAGGGTCTCTATAGAAGCTGGGTTTTCAAAATAAAAGCTCCTACATGGTATATTGAGCTTAACAGGGTCTCTATAGAAGCTGTGTTTCAAAATAAAAGCTCCTACATGGTATATTGAGCTTAACAGGGTCTCTATAGAAGCTGGGTTTTCAAAATAAAGCTCCTACATGGTATATTGAGCTTAACAGGGTCTCTATAGAAGCTGTGTTTCAAAATAAAAGCTCCCAGATGGTTTAATATAAGCTCATTCCACATGTGTCATTTACTCCCACGTTGGCCGACAGCACAAAGGCCGATCAATTTGAAATGTCAGCGGGTAAACAATGGAGCTAAAGAGTTAGCGTGTGTGTGTGTGTGCATAATATGGCAGGGGACTTGTAGCTCATCTATCAAAGCCCCTAAGGGACGGGTGGTTTATCAAATGATGTTGTCTGTAAAGTGGATCTAATCCTCATAACCCTCCCCCTGTAGCCCCTGTATCTTCTCCTCTTTATTCCCACACACACACAAGGTCAAGCGGATCATAAAGCATCCAATCAAAACCTCAGAGGATCTTATTGTACTGAACAGGCTTACATCCCACACACACACACACGATAACACAAAACCTCTCCTGATATCGGTTTCTAAATCCTGACATCCTCTGAGAAATTCAGGGTCGATTTGTGTATATATTGGATGTTCTTGCTGGATTAGGGTCAAGTAAGCATGTCAGGCAAGAATAACATTAAACACCACTGATAGATAAACAAAAGAAGCACACTTGCCCTCAATTTTAAGTCATGACACTGCTCTTTTTATAAACAACACATGTAGTAGGTGTAGTCAAATGGAGTAACATGTCACTGTGTTTTTTGATTTTCCACCACAAAATCCAACATGGTTTCCTTGGTCAATTCGCCTCCTTTGCTCTGATGCTTTGACCTCATGATGGAAGTCACGTTTCTCTCTGACATACAAGTAAACACTGCAGATTAAAAACTGTAAATCTGGGCCAGTGCAGGGTTAAAGAAACATGTGTAAGAATCCACAAAAAGGCATGGCTTCACTGAATTACATCAAAGACAGGTGAAACCAACTCAAAGTAAATCAGTAACACACATACTTCACCAGGCATGCAAATACACACACACACACACACACACACTGCACACACACACCACACCACACACACACACTGCACATCCTCTCTACCTTCAATTATTCACCAGGTGGGAGTTAGTGACGACACTCACACACACTTCCACATCAATAATGAAGTCTCCAAGTGTGTGTGTGTGTGTGCCACTAATGCAGTGTGTGCCAAGGTCTTTCTGCAATGTTTAATTCATGTTATGTATACTCAAACAATGTACATTTTTCTCAACGTCAGCTGAGAGGAAAAGACACATGACAATAAAATAATCAAATACAAAAGAAAAGCTTTACTATGTGATTTATAGTCAGAAGCAGAACAGCCTTTCCATGAGAGGAAAAAGCTGTATTAGATTTGAATGGTGTTCGGGCTCCGTGCCTCTAATAACAGAGGTCCAGATACAACTCTCTGGATAATGGATTCCACGTTACCTCTCGTGGGAATCTGGCTATATAGAGTATGTCCTATGGAAACAGCTGATTTTATAAACACCAGAAATGTCAAAAGGGCACTCAAGTTTGAGGATGAATGATGGTCTTACAAAGGGACATCACTAAGTAACACACAAAGCTTCTATTGGCTAGCGCTCCAACACATTGTACGTGATAGGCTAAGGGGGCGGACATCTCTAAGAGGTTGACTAATCACAACAGAGCCGTCCAGCTAACCAATCAGAGCAGACTGGGCTCTGGTTTCAGACAGAGGGTGAAAAGAGGTGCAGTATGAGAGAAATAAAGAGCTTTTTGAACATTAAAGCGTGGAGACACAACATGTGAACTTGAAAATGACTATAATAGCGCCCCTTTTATAGCCTTCCATTTTGTTCCTCCCCGTGTTGACAAAATGCCCGATTCTAGTGCCAGCGTCAGTGTGAGCTGCAGGCTTATCTTTCGATTCACACGTTAGACTACACCTTCTGCACAAACACAACGGCAGGCACTGTAGCAGGAGAAAGACACTTTTTTGAGTCAAGCCGTAGAGACAATGCCTCCCTTATTTCACCGTGATAAGCACCGATAAGTCATTTATTTGGCTGGTTCACTTTCAAGGCTTTTTCTCCTCAGCTCTCTTTCCCTTCCATCCATCTCAGTCTGGTCCTCTGCTGGTTCCCATTTTGCAACAGCAACGAAAGGTGTGTGTGTGTGTGTGTGTGTGTGTGTGTGTGTGTGTGTGTGTGTGTGTGTGTGTGTGTGAGTCACACCAATTCTCCAAGTGTTATGGGTGTGATATTGATTCGAACAGAGAATTGGCAAAAGGGCAATGTCGTGATTATATTTCTGTCAATTAGAAATGTTTGCCATCTGTTCTGCCATTACTTTTTACACAAACATCTTCTAGAAATGTGTGTGTGTGTGTGTGTGTGTGTGTGTGTGTGTGTGTGTGTGTGTGTGTGTGTGTGGTGTGTGTGTGTGTGTGTGTGTGTGTGTGTGTGTGTGTGTGTGTGTGTGTGTGTGTGTGTGTGTGTGTGTGGTGTGTGTGTGTGTGTGTGGTGTGTAATGTTTGTGGTCACACTGCTGTCAGCTGATGCCTTTTTTCCCTCAACTGTTGATTGAGCCGTGACGTCTAAAGATGTTCCACAGAAATAGTACATTTCATGTGCGCGTGTGTGTGTGTGTGTGTGTGTGTGTGTGTGTGTGTGTAACAAGCTATCGTTCTGTGCTGATGTTGCTTGTTTAATGTGTTGTTTGCTGTTTTTCTTGAATCTCAAAGACACTTTACAGAGTTAAAATTCATAAAAACAACACACTTAAATATATAAAAAAGGGGTCTGAAGGGGTCTACTGCTGCTGCTGCTTGGTGGAGAACCACAAATTGAGAAGAAGTCAATTTAGGATTTTGAAAAATGCTGTAAAAACACACACATGCAGATAACATCCCTCACACACACACACACACACACACACACACAGATCCCAGTCGTCTGTCAAACCGTCCTCAGACACGTCCTGAGGCACTGACACACGAACAACCACATGCATTCCTGGCATTTTCCACAAGAGCCAATTAGGGCTCCTGGATCTGGCAGCTCTGGATGTTTTAGAAAACCCAGCTGAGGCAATCCTTCTTAATTATCATCACAAAAGCTGATAATACAGCGTCTGGGTTTTTTCTGAATGGCATGCAAATCACCGGCACAAAGCTCTCTGTCAATTTGCTGCGGCCATTAATTCTGAAAACACAAGACTACTCCCACACGGAGATGACATACCAGTGCACGGCAGCAACGATTTCATTAAAGCTGCTCTCAGAGGATGCCTTTATCCAAACAGACTCACTCAAATGCAAGCACACATGCAAATGCTTAAGAAGCCGGATGACGGTGAATACTGACCTCTACAAAGAATACAGTTATGTGTGTTTGTGACTAAGCAAATGAGAGCATAGGGATAAAGGCCATAATGATGGGAAGATAGTAACACAAGAAAGAGGACTGCTTATTGCAAACCATAATAGCATGGAGCATCATGAGAGAGAGACTTGTTAGCATTGAATCAGCCATTTGAAAAGCAGAGGCTGGGAAAGAGTTGGAGAGAAAAGATATGACCAAAAGGTAAATGGAGCATAGTGAACTATCTCATATCATACCTTGTGTCACCTTAAACAAATTCATTCAACATTGCAGAGAGGATTATTTCAACACACACACATAACTCACCGATATCTGGAAGACTTCCTGTGTGTCGTCGAGCATTTGGACCCGTATGGACACCTGTCTTCCTGGAGGACTCTGAGCAGCAGGAGGACGGTGGCCAGGCTCCAACGTTGAAATCCCAAAACTATCCGGAGCGCTCAGCCTCTGTCCGGCTGCAGAAGGCCTCTCCGCTGGTTCCACCATGATGACGGGCGATCAAGATGCTACCTAGAATTAAATTACACATTCAATTCAAGTCATTTGCACAGTAGCTACAGTGTAGATATGTCACAGGCTTCTCCAACAGTGCAACATATATATAGGACATTTTTTTTAATGCCATTTCATAATGTGTTTCTGATGCACTATTTCTTAATGCTCTTAAGCACAGTGCTATACTAATAAACTTGCCTTACTCAACATTTGGTGTTCAGTTTGTGTCTTTCTATGCGCTTCAAGCAAGCAAAGCCAATAATCTGTTGAGTCTGTGATTTGGGGTATTTTGGTCTCCTGAAAACAGCACTTTTTAAGCCGTAAGGATCCAGCATTCCCTCTCACATCCCAGCATCTATTCTAAATAGCATCGCATCCTGTGTGGTGTGGTGGTACATATATGTACACAATTTCCTTATAAGGAGTTCCTGTATTTAAACATGAACTTTTGGAGAAAAAAATACAATAAAATGTACATTTCCTTCGAGTATCTTTCCGGTATAAATGTCAATAAATGTGAAAAAATACATTTGAGTGTCTGTTCAAATACATTCCCAACATGGAAAACGTTGTGTTTGATTAGAAAATAGAAATGCGCTGACGTTTATTCAGTCTAGATTAAATTGGCCTTGCACAATGTAGGAAAAAAAACCACCAAGACATTTAGTCAGTGAGTCTTCAGTGGGGATTGCTTTATAGGTCAGGATGATGACATGACTGTGTATTTAAACCACAGACTACAGAAGCTACACTTTTGAGTTTGGCCGACACACAAAAAGACGCAGACAGACATGTTGCTAGACACACACACACTTACTCCAGCTGCAGCACATGCAGGTGGGATATCCTTCAAACCAAACACAGAGCGCCGTTTCAAAACCAGTTCAGACACGAATCAAAGCGGATGAGATACGGTCTGAAAACACACAAAAGATGGAGGCGGAGACACTCCCCCCCCCCTCTCCTCTCTCTCAGACACCCCCACCTCCATCCCACCCTTGATAAACCTCAACCTCAGACAATAAATATCCCCTCAGATGGCTGGTGACATCAGGGCTGAGGAATGTTTTCAGTCAGTGGGCAACGCAATTGTGCCAACACACAAACACACTGGTGTCTATGGGAAGGAATGGGAGGTGTACGTACAAGACAGTGATAATTAAATCCCTCCAATTGCTGTTTTGTCCTTGGTTCGGACACATTTGGTCATTATCGCTTTGTTGATAAATCAATACGTCATTAGGGACCCATTGGGCGGTCCTTAGACCTTTCTCAGTAGTCACATGTTCAAATCCTCCTCTCCGAGTATCCTCATTAAAGTCCATATTTCAACACAGATGTCATCAGGTTGATTCCAAGTCTCCAAGCTTTCTTTGCCCACATCTGGAGAATAAAAGCTGCTGTATAATTTGTGGTGTTTTGTAGAGACTATCTTTAAAATCCACAGAGTGATGGTCATTTCTCTGAAAGACAGGATGTTAAATGACTCATTGGTGAAGGCGCTGTGCACCGTCGTCTTTTAGGGAAAGGGGCTGAAAACATTCATCAAAAAATATCATAATAATCTCCGGCTAGCGAGCCAAGAGAGGCATCTTCAAGGCTTTATTGGGGCAGTAGGGATAAGAAGTTTGTACATTAAAAAAGGCAATTCTTTATAATATGATAATATGATAATGAAAATATATCTAACCCTACAGCAGGGTCTTCAGATAGGCATAGTCCAAAAGAAGAGGCCCCGGATATGGCACATGTCTACAAGCTCCAGGGTATTTGACCTCTGACCCCTGAATGAAAGTGCTCTTCTTTCCTGAATCACAAAGATATATTGCCCTAAAACATGTGTAATAATCTGTATTTTCGCCTCTCTCTTTCACACCTAATCTAGTGTTTTATTCCCAACGTGAGAACTGAATCTCTGCAGAATTCAACACCCCATCTTTTACTAATCCCTCCACCTGCAAACCAACAAAAGCTGAAACTGGAAACTGGGTAAGTGACCTGACAATAAAAAAAAGGGACCTGACATTCAAGTTACTCATTACACCTGTGGGAAAAAGCCTTTTGTTCTTATGCTCTACTTCCCCGATGCACTGAAATGAACACGGTTATTGGTTGTTTATCAGTCGTTTGGTATCGTCCAGAGAGTCAAGCTTTGACAAAAAGAGAAGTTTGACCTCTGTTGTGAAACCCTTCTACCTTTCTGTCTCTCAAAGCAACTCAACTCAACTCAAGAGCCAGCTTTATAGCTCTGCCTCATTATTCACTCACAAGAAGGTGCCAATTACCCTGACAAACATCATACTGTGCAAACAGAAGTGTTGGTTAGTTGCACGTCGTCAGCCTCTCTGCACTCACTCATCATTTAAGCAGCATGTAGGGTTAATTTCAGGGCTTTTTAAGAGTGTTTTTAAAACCACAAACATTAAACAGCAACTATAGTAAGAGTACAGAGTGGATGGTATAGTTTTCCAGAAGTACACACATCCTTTACTCAAGTAGAAGTACAGATACTCGTGTTTAAAATACTCTGGTGAAAGTAGAAGTACTGACTAAACTTTTTTACTCAAGTGAAAGTAAAGAACTTTGAAATGTACTTCAGTAAAAAGTACCCATAACTAGCAGCTGTTTTAAAGAGTACCTGACCTCCCTTTATATTAATAGAACAATAATGTCATTGTTAGCTAATGAATGTTTCCATGCTGAACAACGGCAACATGACAACGTTTTCATTGGTCCCTCTTCTTTAGAGAAGACCAGGAAATGATGGATACACGGATCGTGTTCAAATCAATAGGCACGCAATGACTCTAAATAATAATGATCACGCCACCAAACACACATTCAAACTAAAGGAACCAGCCTGTTTGGGAAATGTGAGAAGTAGAAAGTACAGGTATTTGGGTTCAACATGTAAGAAGTAGAAAGTACAGGTATTTGGTTCAACATGTAAGAAGTAGAAAGTACAGGTATTTGTGTTCAACATGTAAGAAGTAGAAAGTACAGGTATTTGTGTTCAACATGTGAGAAGTAGAAAGTACAGGTATTTGTTTCAACATGTAAGAAGTAGAAAGTACAGGTATTTGTGTTCAACATGTAAGAAGTAGAAAGTACAGGTATTTGTGTTCAACATGTAAGAAGTAGAAAGTACAGGTATTTGTGTTCAAAATGTAAGAAGTAGAAAGTACAGGTATTTGAGTTCAACATGTAAGAAGTAGAAAGTACAGGTATTTGGGTTCAAAATGTAAGAAGTAGAAAGTACAGGTATTTGAGTTCAACATGTAAGAAGTAGAAAGTACAGGTATTTGAGTTCAACATGTAAGATAGAAAGTACAGGTATTTGGTTCAAAATGTAAGAAGTAGAAAGTACAGGTATTTGTGTTCAAAATGTAAGAAGTAGAAAGTACAGGTATTTGTGTTCAAAATGTAAGAAGTAGAAAGTACAGGTATTTGAGTTCAACATGTAAGAAGTAGAAAGTACAGGTATTTGGGTTCAAAATGTAAGAAGTAGAAAGTACAGGTATTTGAGTTTCAACATGTAAGAAGTAGAAAGTACAGGTATTTGAGTTCAACATGTAAGAAGTAGAAAGTACAGGTATTTGGGTTCAAATGTAAGAAGTAGAAAGTACAGGTATTTGTGTTCAAAATGTAAGAAGTAGAAAGTACAGGTATTTGTGTTCAAAATGTAAGAAGTAGAAAGTACAGGTATTTGAGTTCAACATGTAAGAAGTAGAAAGTACAGGTATTTGGGTTCAAAATGTAAGAAGTAGAAAGTACAGGTATTTGGGTTCAAAATTAAGAAGTAGAAAGTACAGGTATTTGTGTTCAAAATGTAAGAAGTAAAAAGTCGTCAGAAAAATAAGTAGTGGAGTAAAGTACTGATACCTGAAAAATGTACTTGAGTACAGTAACGAAGTATTTGTACTCCACTACTTCCCACCTCTGCATAAAAGTATTAGCATACAAAGTGACCGGGTTGATTCAAGACATGGAGAATAATTCAGCTTTATCTCCAAAGAGTAGAAACTTGGCAGCCGGAGTTTCATCAACTCCTCAGTAGGGGCTCTTCTGGGGATTATTAATGGAGTTAGTAGAGAGGAATACAGATCACACGGGCACAAAGGAAGCCACTGTGGAGCGTCCAGCTTTAAAACTCGAAGGGAACGAGGCCTCTTCGCAGCCTTTGAACTGGTGTTGGCTGAAAGTTTCCCAAGAGTTTGAGAGAGGGAAGCCAGGCTCTGGGAATCGGATGTGAGCGCAAGTGTAAACAAGTGCATCAACAGAGAAGGCTTTATGTTTAACAGGGCAAATCTGGTTTGAATTATTTCAAACAAATGAAAACGTACATATGTTGAAGTTCAAATAAACCGGGTAAATCCTGTGGTGTTGCATAATAGGCAACATTCGCCAGTTTTGAAACAGGCCTGACGAGCAACAGTGGATAACACTGAAAGTGATGCCCAAAATACAGAAATGGTGAATTAAAAGAGGAAGAATTTAACTACAAAAAGGGAAGTGATGGACATATGTGGGTTTTACTCCTACAGGGCTAAACTAACGTAGCTTAATTTGTAGATTTACCACTTTAAAATGTAATTTATAATACCAATATCTCCTTTATTCTGACCAAAACCCAAATATATTCAGTTTTCTTCATTCAAACTGGTTTAAAAGACTAAAATGCACATTTAAAAAGCTGGAACCAGTTGTCTATACAACGTTAGAATCTCATAATACAAGAAAGCAGAGGGAATCGTGCAGGAATAGGTCTATTGTTTTGTAAAGACAGAATTTGGATTGTTATTATGACAAGAAAATATGTGAAAAAGGTGACTCGGTCCATCTGTTATCACTTGGAAAATATCCTACATTCACTGAGAAACGTTTTGGGATGGTTGCATTAAGTGAATGACCCTCATATTATGCAGTGTGAGTCCAAAGTCAATAAGAATCCAGAAACAAGTCAAGAACGATAATATAAAAGGTTAAAATGCAATGCAAATGAGTGCGGAGACAATATTAACATGCACAACACTGTAAGTACCATTAGAGAGAATTCATCCATTACCTGTGTGTGTTACCCATCAACAGGAGGATCATATGAAATACAAAGCTACTGATCAAATCCAAATATCACAGCTACAACCTGACAAGAGATCAAGGCCGAACACAACACGGCTCTTGACAGATCGATGGGCTGAGCTTCGTACGACGTTTTATCAAAGTGACACTCTGCACCCGGCGAGCCGCTCTCCTGCTCTCAGGAGAGTGTGTGTGTGTTGGTGTGTGTGTGTGTGTGTGTGAGAGAGAATAAAAGAAAGGGAGTGTCACACCAATACTCCAAGTGATATGGTGTGTGATATTGATTCGAACAGAGAATTGGCGAAAGGGCAATGTCGTGAATATATTTCTGTCAATTAGAAATGTTTGCCATCTGTTCTGCCATTACTTTTTACACAAACATCTTCTAGAAGTGTGTGTGTGTGTGTGTGTGTGTGTGTGTGTGTGTGTGTGTGTGTGTGTGTGTGTGAGAGAGAGAATAAAAGAAAGGGAGTGTCACACCAATTCTCCAAGTGTTATGGGTGTGATATTGATTCGAACAGAGAATTGGCGAAAGGGCAATGTTGTGAATATATTTCTGTCAATTAGAAATGTTTGCCATCTGTTCTGCCATTGCTCTTTACACAAACATCTTCTAGAAATGTGTGTGTGTGTGTGTGTGTGTTATTGATTTGAACAGAGAATGTCACGGATGTTATATCGATTGACAACAACCCTATATTCGAAGAAGCAACATCTACATCATCGATTTGTCCAAAAACCACTCCTTCCTAAACCCTCAAACACACTAATAGATAAAGATTATTTACACTGATGTAACGATTAGAAGAGCCAGAGATAAAAGGTAAATAAAGGATATGTATCTATCTTTGTAACCCCCATGCTCCGCCAACCATTTAGACAAAGCTGACCCTGTGCTCTGACCTCACTCTGAAATGGGGGGCGGTGCAAAAAGACCACATGCCCCCAAGATCAATAATGAAAGGAGGTTTGTTTGTCACCTCATAGGTGCCATTTAGATCCTCCAGGGTATGTTGGTCAGTGTTTATGACAAAACCTAGAAAGAGGGACATAACCCACAACATGCAGCAGCTTTTTAAGTGAAATAAACTATATTAAAAGCAGCGTGCAATGCCCCAGGATGTAGGTTAGCAGAGTAATCCTTTAGGCTATGGCTAAAGCAACCTGATCACACCCAAGAGACGGATTTAGTGTGTGTGTGTGCTCAACATTAATATGCATGTGATGACAATGACAAGCCTATTGTGAGGTTTGGTGAATGGAAATGAGAGCAACATGAAAATCCACGATATAAAAACAAACAACACCCGAAGTAAATGCCACGTTAAAGATGTGAAACCACACGTTCAGTTAGCGAGAAACGTTGCAATGCGTGTTAACGTTTTAAGCACTTTATTGGAGATCCTTGTCTATGATTAAGCTTACAGTAAAAGCTGGAGCTCAGCCGATTAGGAAAATGAACAGGCTGGCTGCAATGGACGCGAGATTACACTTCAAGATATCTCATTGAACACTCGTTTCCTTATGGAGTGGCTAAATGTGGCTAAATCACAAGTAAGTGAGGTTTATATATACACCGTGTAACCTCGCTTTATAACCCGGATAGCATGATTTCCTTACCCCCCTCTTCTCTGTCTTCAGGATCCACAGATTGTCCCTCAGTAAAGAGCTTTTATTTCCCACTCGGTGCTTGAAGTTTTGCTCGGTTTTAGTCCTTTTTTGTGCAGCCAAGCCGCTCCCTCTCAGGTGGGACGTGGTTTCTGCTCGGTAGCCATTGCAACAAATGTGGGGAAACCGTGCATGGAGCTTTCTACTGGAACAATAAAGAGCGACACACCGCCTACAGTGTGGGGAAGGCAGGGAGAAAGTGCCACAATGGCGGGTGAACAGCTCCACTAAACGGTGGCACGGTGCAAATGCAGCTTGGAGGTAAAAGGGTTTGAGTTTTTTACGGAAGACGGATCATGACATAAGTATAAAT
Organism: Trematomus loennbergii; assembly: GCA_012861695.1. NCBI lineage: Eukaryota > Metazoa > Chordata > Actinopteri > Perciformes > Nototheniidae > Trematomus > Trematomus loennbergii. The sequence goes on along the minus strand of JAAOOA010002275.1, from coordinate 13,205 downwards.
GTATGAATAAATACAGGAATAAATTAATAAATACGGTAATACATTAATCAGGAATAAATAAATAAGGAAATAAATACATAAATAAAAAATGTGGAAATAAATAAAGGAATACATTCATAAATGCATACATAAATATAGAAATGTATTTGATGAAAACATTTAAATATTAAGAGTACATACAAAATGGGGGAAAGTAGAAGGTCAATGATAGAAATATAGAATAGAAAATATCAAGAAGATACTGCAAGTGATCTCTACAATAAAACAGTTTAGTGGACGACGTCCAAAGATATTAATAGGATGTGCAAAACAGACAAACTAATAAGGCTTTATTTAAACTTTAAAGAATACTTTAAGTTAAGCTCTTATTTTGAATAAGAAAAAAAACTTTGGGGGTAACTACAGATAATATTAAGCCTGACAAAGTACTTAACGTCTAATATATTGCATAGTTTATTTTGGCCCTTGACAATCACCTTCCCTGAATTTGACTCAGGTGTAACTAAAGTCTGATTTAAGGGTTGTATATATTTCACATCATTAATCAGAATCTGCAAAGTAACTAAAATAAATGTAGTGGAGTAAAAATACCAGGTTAACCTCTGAATTGTAGTGGAGTAGAACATGCTGCTGTAACAAAAACATTTCCCAACTTGGGATCAATAAAGTATATCTTATCTTATCCTATCTTAGATGATCGATGGCTACTGCCATATTTGCAAAATTTGCCTCCGAACCTTGACAAGTGCATGTTACAAGGCTTAGCAATTAACAACAGGAGGGGTCACAGACATAAGACCAGCTGTTAAATAAAGCTCTTCTGACCTTAGCTGTCATGTGGGTATATTAATGCTGCCCATTATGGACACAAGCAATTTTCACCCATTTATTAATATGTTTTAAATTTGATAACAAAAAAAAGGTTAGGAAACAGATTGCCTCAATTTCCAAGTAAAGTTAATCATTAATTTGTATTAGTTTCATCTTAAAAGTACTGAGTTCAGGCAACTTATATCATTACAGTAAACTTGAGTAGACCCAACTCAAAATTATTCATTACGATGACTATAAGAAGTTGGTTTAGACAACTTAAAGATCTGAGTTACGTTAAATTAGCACAACTCATAATAAAAAGTTAACCTTACATGCCAAAGCAGTTCACTTTACTAGGATACAGATAGCCTCAACATTTTCAAGTGAGCTGAACTTAAAATATTAAGCTGTAACATTTAAATGGTAATAATCACATTTCATTTGTATTTGATCGTTTATTTAGCAGGGACAATGCATATCAATGAACACTTAAAACAATAAAATGTGTCAAGCGTAAATATGCCAGATGTTAGCTTTGAGCTAATTTCAATCCGCAGTCCCTCACATAAAACATTTAAGAAAATGACATTTTACAAACATAGCAAAAACAAATACATGATATGCAAAAAGTGCAAGAGAGCAAGCAGCATACACAAGTATTATCACATGGTAATACAATATAGCATGATGATGTGCCGTCTTCCTGCAGTCCATGGGGTAGACTGCTACATTCCCATCTGTACACATTGCATCGTCTCTTCCGCATGAATGACCTTAAGGAACAATATATAGGTCTATTTTAATAACTTTAACTTTCTTCCATTTCATAACTTTCTATTCCATTTTGAAATATCTTCAATTGCTTTCTTGTATTCTTTGTCACCTTGTTGTGTCCTTGCACCTTTGCATTTTGTCCTGGGTCTCTCCCAGTGGATCAGAATGATGGTCTTCCTCTCATGAGAATAAATGACACACAGCCGGGGGTGTAGCTGCTGGTGCTGAGGTTGCTGGTCACTGTTGTCCACCTGTAGAACAATAAGTTAGAATTCTTGAAAATGCACTATTGCTGCTTTTCCCCCAAAATCAAAGTAAAAAAATATGTAGCAGGAAATATATTTTCACATGACATCACTCTTGCTGGCCTTGCCGGTGTAAAGAAGGTCTTGGAGGGTCTCATTGTAGATTTAGATAAAACTTGCTGTAAAGGTGAACTGAGATAAAACAGGAATGATTACAACATTTAATCAAAAAGGGAACTTTCCTTCATCATACTGCATCTCCCCTACAGTTTCAATACATACTCTATGCCACAGTCCTCGAGTACCAATAGGTGTGTATTGTTGGCTGGTATCAACAGTTGTTGACATTTAATGGTGTGTAAAAAGACAAATTATAAACCACATTATGATGAAAGTAAAATATTCGACTGCAGTGGTCCTTGTACTGATCTGTGTCGCCACAGTTTTCACTCTTGTTTGGCTTTTGACCATCGTGCTTTTCAAATCCTCCACAGCACTTAATGTGGCGGACCCTCCGCGCAAACGCGCAAACGGAGGGGTAGTGTGTAGGGGGCGGTTTGGGATTGGGCCTAAGTGCTGTTCCAAACCAACAAGTGTGGAGTGGTGTGGAGGGGGAGTGGGCTATCAAGCCCTCAAACAGCGAGTCTGCAGCGGTGCGCTGACTTGAGACCGGTCTCTACCTGACCGGAGTCAACGCTGTGTGTGTCCGTCAGTTCCAGCAAACATCCACTGATAAACTGCGATGTTAACAACCTCATGATAACCTCATATGTTTTTAACTTAGGATCTACCATGTGTTTAGTCTAGAAAAAGGTAAATGTGTGCATTTTATTATAAAGTTGTGTATATTTACAGACTGTTGAAAAAACTAAGAAGCTTATAAACATCAGGTTTAAAACTAAAAGAGCTTTACAAAAAGTAACACAATGAAAGATGTTTGGAGTTTAATTTGAGTTATTAATTTACATTTTTTGTCAAAGAGATGCTGATTTGAAACCGTTGTTACAACAGTTACGGCATTTCCTGTTTCTGCCGGAGAGAGGGGAGTTTGTCCCAAGCTTGCCGCTGTATTTACTCCCTCCATCTGACAGGAGGGAGCCTCATGTGTCACTCCACGGAGTTCACTCCGTCACGGAGGGGGAGTGTGTAGGGGTAGGGTGTAGGGCGTGGTATGGGATTGGGCCTCCGTGTGCATTTCAGCTATTGGGACGTCCTTCAAAATGGCGTGTCTTGATCGATTTCCGGGTCAAGTCCCGGAGGAGGGGAAGAGAGGAGTCGAGGAGGGGTATTGAGATGAGAAAGACACTTATCAAAAGTACGAAAAACATGAATTCATATTTTGATATAACAGTTCTGGCCTTTTTGAGGAAATTCTAATTCCCTTAAGAGAAACTGATAAATGAGTCATGGACAAAGCTTGTATTTTTTTATATTTAATAAAGTAAAAAGAATTAAAATATGCAATTGAAATGGATCTGAAAAGCAGGAACAGAGCAGCTTGATCCACAGAGGAGAAAGAGGTTCTGCTCACAGTCACATTATAGAGTAGAGGGAGAATATCCACCTGGTCCCACCCATCATTTCCTTCAGTCATTATCTAAACATCCAATCATTAACCCATTAAACCCCAGTTCTTTAACCATTTGAAAATCCACCTTTTGCCCTTCCTGAAATGTAAATCCTCAACATGTCTCTGTTAAACATATAGGACTAAAAATACTATTGAACCGAGTAAAAGGCAATCAGAGTATAAAACATAATCTATATACAGGCAAGGAAATCATGATTTGATCCCTTGCAGTTGTTCTAACTTTGCCCACAAGGTATGAACAGTCTATCATTTGAATGGTAGGTTTATTTGAACAGTGAGAGTAAGAATATCAAAAAGCAAATCCAGAAATTGACATTATATAAAAGATAAAAATTGATTTGCATTTAACGGTGGGATATAAGTATTTCATCCCCTTGCAAATTAATCTGACACGACACACACAAATAATTTAACCATGTTCAATTAGGAGAGTAATAAATATGCGTACCATAAATGAATAATCTATAGTACCTCCAGAACAAAAAGTCATGGATGTAAACGGATCCCATCATACACAGAGTCAGTATGTAATGATCGTTAGAGATAGATCAGTTATTCCCTGATTGGCAGATTCCACCCACACTGACGGAGGGTCACCATATTTCAAACTTCTTGTCTTTCTCAAAGGATGTCCTCTCCACAATTTGTTCCCGAACAGTCTAGAAAAATCCAAAAGCAGAGAGAACAGACATCAGTCAGAACAATACGTTGAATAGCAGTTTTATAATGATGAATGATTCCTCTGTCAGCCTACGAGTACAAATGCTGCAGTAATTATGGTTTTCTCACCGCACAGAGTGAATGGAGGGGTTGATGGAGACCAGTTGGAGTAAGAGGTCAGTCGAAGCATCAGTGATGTTGTTGTGGCTCAGACTGTAACACAAACACAAACAGAGGAACTTTTAGTAATGTATACATCGGCTGGGCAGTATAGGTACAGTCCAAACAAACATTATGTCACTTTTCTGACACCGCCGTATGACTGCCTGAGTTCTGATTACAGCGTATCTTCAGACTGATTTTGTACAACAGGTTTCAGTCAACAAAGCCCTGAATCAGATGATAAGACACAGAGAGATTCACACCCCAAACTAATGATGACCTCCACTAAAACCTATTTTCCACATGGACACCTTTGCCACTCACTCGAGGACTTGCACTTTGTGCAGCTGCGCGCTGAGTGTGAGCAGCAGCTGGTCAGTGAGCTGACAGTGACTGAGGTCCAGCTCTGTCAGCTCTTCAGAGAAGTCCAGCATCAGGGCCAAGGCTGCACAGGCCCTCTGATCCAGTGAGCTGTGACTGAGGTCCAGCTCTCCCTCCAGGGCTTTGCAGAGGGACACTGCCCGTCCCACTGTGTCCCTCTCACTGTTCACAGCAACCAGGGACACCAGCTGCAGGAGGACAGCTTTACTGGCTCTGAACAGGAGAAACAGAGCAAAGAGCAAACTGATGTGATGCAGAAAGATGTATAGAAACAGCTTCTTCTCTGGTTTAGTGGTCTTCGTACCTGAGTTTTACTTTGTGTAAGACAGGAAACAGCAGTCTAATCCGCTGTCCTGAACCTCACAGTCCTGCAGGATGAGCTGTGTTCCCTGTCTGCTGCGTCTCAGGATGGTGGAGACGGCCCTGCAGTCTTCAGCCGTCAGACGGAGAGTGTCACTCTGATCTTCCTCAGGCAGCTCCACACAGGAGGAGCAGGACAGATCCAGCCTGTGCTGCACAGTCCTGAGCAGAGACTCTGCGGCCCCCTGCTGGGCATCAGAGGCAGCGCAGCCGTGGACCATCCTCAGCAGCAGGTTCCTGTCAACACTGGGAGAACATTTAACAATTAAACAAACCACTTATCCATAAAGCTTCATTGACTGAGAAAATGTTTTTTAATTATAATTATGTTTCTCATCAACTTGGGTCTTATTGCAGTTTTGTCCTTAATTTCTCTCAGTAATAGAACATAGTGCTTATCACATTAATAATAGATCAAAAGGTTGGAAACAGATGTCCAGCTAAGAAGAGAACATGTTTTTATTGCTGTTGGTTTGCCTTTTCAAAAATGTGCCTCTTTAACATCGAAAGATAAGTGGCTGAAAGTGTTGTGCTGTTCCACCCTGCTGTTTCCATTCACTGATATTGGTGTTTGACGGATGGTAAAGTACAGCTGGGCCGAGATCAATACACGTTTAGAACTATATTTGTCCGACCTGAGCTGAGAAACTTTGTCCAGGTTCCAGAGGATGGACTGTGTTTCCCATGCTGGTATGGAGGTCCACAGGAGGTTCAGTTTGACTCCATCACTGTGTGTGAGGGTGTAGAGCAGAGCATCACAGTCCACTGGTGACATCTCTCTGCAGGTCAGGTTGATCACATGATCCAAGGACCTCAGTAAACTGGGTATAATGGAACTGGCTCGAGCTTTGTAAATCTCCCTGATAGCAGTCAACACAAAGCTGGGACAGGGCCTGAAAGAGTTTGAATGAACACACTTTAGTAAAAGAAGTAACTAAATGTATTTAAATATAAAACAGGATAAACGACTCTATTGATGACCTTTTAAACACAATCCTGTCCAGGTAGGGAAGCAGACGTGTGACGTTCTCCTGTAAGAAGGGTTCTTCCTCATGTTCACAGTGAGGGTCTGAGCTGATGGATGCTGCAGTAGAAGATGGAGAAGCTCCCAGTTCAGAGAGAAGGGGTCAGGTCTCCTCCTAACTTACTCAAGAAGGACCAGGTCAAGTCCTCATCCTGGAGTTCATGGAGCAGGGAGAGTAGCTGCTGGACATTCTTCTCACTCAGTCTGCAGGAAACAGTGTATGAATATATGTGAACATTAATATCATCTGCATGAATCATTGTGAGTGTATGAGGCTCCAGAGAGACTGTTACTTGATTTTGAGAGGGCCCTCATGGAGCAGCAGTGGTGTGAGACCCAGAGCAGGAACACAGACCTCAGTCAGGTCTAACTGTCTCACTGCCCAGTATCTCAGCAGGGAAGCCAAGCTACTGACAACCTTCAACAACACTCTGTTGATGGTTGGGCGGTCTGAGGGGAGAGAGAAAGCTCTTCAAGAGTCACCTACGGACCCTCCCCATCTCCTCACCCAGCCACCCAGCAGCAAGGCCATGTCGTTAGAAAGCCTGGAAACAAAGAAAGAGAATTGTACCATCATTTACCTTTATCCTCCAAATGAACATTCAAAGAAATGGCATGATAACAATAAAAGAGTAACTGTTTAAATGCGCACTTGAGACTGTGTAGTTGTGTTGTTCGTCTGAAGAGAGCAAAGGCTCCCTTGACAGACATCTTTCTGGGTTTGAGGATGAGATCCACTTTAGAGCCACACAGCTGGAGAACTCTCCCCACAGACAGGCAGGTTTTCCTGGGTAACTCTCCTGATAGCAGCAGGGTGAACCCTGAGAGCTGCAGCAGAGAGGCCAACCTCTCAGCCTCCTCTCTGGATCTGACAGAGATGAACGTACACACTCTCTGGAAGAACTCTGGACCACAGCTGAAACACAACAATATGGATGAACAGTGAGAAGGCAAAGCTCAAGTACAATAAATGCTGCACTGCCAACCATCTTATCTGCAAGGTCTTTAATCAAGAATGACATTTAAAGGAAATCAAATAGGATGAATTAGTTGAAGTGCATGTGTGGTATTCCATGTGATAAAGCATTGCTCTGTCTGTTGTGCTAATTCATTACTAAACTGAAACATTTCATTTATCTACAGAATATCCATTTATACATTTCAGTGAATAAACTGCTTCCAATGGTGTTGATTTTTACTGGATATTTTTAATGAACCTTTCTGAGGAATGTATTTAATATTATAAATATAGAGTATGACTGACCTGAGCTGTGAGATATAAGGCAGACACTGCAGCAAAGTCCTCACTTCACTCTCTGCATCTGAGCAGCCTGTCAGCTCCACTTGTTTCTTCTCTGGTTGGAGTCTCAGCACTTCCAGCAGGATGGAGCTCTTTCTCTTTGAGAGGTCTATGGACCAGACTGCAGGAGCTGACTGGAGAACAGACTGTAATGATGGAAGGACACTCAGGCCTTTTAGTCTCATAGTCCTTCAGGTGGGAGTACAGATCCAGCAGGAAATCACCCTGATATTTTTACAGCATCAGGATGAGATATGTCAGTAAGAGGGAATGTTGGATATGTGCACACTGATGATAACAGCTCCAGTGTCTTCTCTCCTGTCTGCTGCTCTCTCTCTGCTGCTGCACAGAACAGAGTCCCAAAGAACTTGACTCCATCTGAGACTCCAAACCTGAAACTGGAACTAGAATTGAACAGTTTGTTATCAGATGATGTCAACAGCAGAGAAAGACTCTGATAGGGAGTGTTTCTGCTAAATGTCTACAAATACCTGCAAGTGAGCATAACACAGTAAAGTCCATCAACCTCATATTGAAGTAACTTTGCTGTTAAAAGGATATATCTGGATTTTGTAAAGCTTTCAGTAAATGAACCTTTCCACAACATGTGTCATCACTTAGCTCTTCTACTGACTCACAACACAGACACTAATCCTGTTCCTCAAATCACTTCTTATTTGCTTCCCAGTGATTCTGTTCACCTGAGGGGATTTTACTTTGTGAATGAGTTTGTTTGTAGAATGATATTCCCAATATAATAATGTAAAAAGTGGAAGAACAACATCTAGAGTCACTATCATGTATAAGGGAATGCTCTGGTTTCGGACAAAATTAACATGGGATCACTCCCGTCACTGGACGTACTTCGTCTCACTGGAATAGTAACGGTCATAGTCAATATAAAATCGTCCCCATGTATCCGGCCAATGACGGGAGAGTTTTGAAAGAGACAAAACACTGTTCCATACATTTAAAAACACTTAAACAATTAACAATGTTTACCCCAGGATTCAGGCATCTTCCCTGGCTTGTAAACTGCAGTTATGCGCCTTGGAGGTATTGCACTATTTACAAAATGTATACCCAGGATTCTGGCCCCTTCCCTGGCTTGTAAACTGCAGTTGTAAAGTCTTGTTAGAAAACTGGTGAATCTGTTTAAATGCAGGCAGCAGAGACACTGCTTTTAGCGGGGTCTCAGAGAGCCAGACACCCAGGGTACAGCACCTCGCTGTCTTACCCAGAAAACAGGGCACTGATCAGGGCTAAAGTAATGTTATAAACTGGTGAATCTGTTTAAATGCAGGAGACCTCCAGCAGAAGTCCCTAACAGTGGGTCTCTGGTTATTTCACAGCTCCAGGAGAGACCAGGGGAAAATCACCTGTCTGTGCCCGCTCACAGACCCCCAAAGTACGGACTCATGACCTCCAGCATGGCCTCCTAACAGTGGGACTGTATTTCAGACCTCCAGGGCGGAGACCGTGAAAATCACCTCTCTCTGCCCGCTCAAAGAGCACCGAAAGACGGACTAATTACCTCCAGCACCCTGGAGAGCTCCATTGTGAAATATTGCTAAATCCATAACTTTTGATAACAAGCTCTGTTCGGTTCAGGCTTTTTCTCTACCCCCCCATTTACACGTACCCCGCATCCAACGGTACCATCGGCGAATCTCTAGGACCTCGGGGAGCGGAGTTACGGCAGAGGGTCAGATTCTGAAAATACGATTTGAGAAAACAGGGCTCTGATCGGGGCTAAAGTCTTGTTAGAAACTGGTGAATCTGTTTAAATGCAGGCAGCAGAGACACTGCTTTTAGCAGGGTCTCAGAGAGCCAGACACCCAGGGTACAGCACCTCGCTGTCTTACCCAGAAAACAGGGCTCTGATCGGGGCTAAAGTCTTGTTAGAAACTGGTGAATCTGTTTAAATGCAGGAGACCTCCAGCAGAAGTCCCTAACAGTGGGACTCTGGTTATTTCACAGCTCCAGGAGAGACCAGGGGAAAATCACCTCTCTCTGCCCGCTCACAGAGCACCGAAAGACGGACTAAAGACCTCCAGGATGACTCCCTAACAGTGGGACTCTGTGCATTTCACAGCTCCAGCAGAGACCAGGGGAAAATCACCTCTCTCTGCCCGCTCACAGAGCACCGAAAGACGGGCTAAAGACCTCCAGGATGACTCCCTAACAGTGGGACTCTGTGCATTTCACAGCTCCAGCAGAGACCAGGGGAAAATCACCTCTCTCTGCCCGCTCACAGAGCACCGAAAGACGGACTAGACCTCCAGGATGACTCCCTAACAGTGGGACTCTGTGCATTTCACAGCTCCAGCAGAGACCAGGGGAAAATCACCTCTTTTTGCCCGCTCACAGAGCCCCGAAGGACGGACTCATGACCTCCAGCATGTCCCCATAACAGTGGGACCTCCATAACCTTGCACACCCTGAGTCCCCGGGCCCCCACACTTAAGCACTCCCCCACGGACTAAACACAGGTATTCACACCCACCAGAACCTCGTGCCCCTGGTGACCCTAAAGGGGGTGGATTTTGTGGTGCTTCTATGTCCGCCCATCAGCATCCATAGTCGGCCTTCTTCACGTCACCACCACCCCTTCTGTTGAGGGTATTCTCGTGCCCCTGGTGACCCTAAAGGGGGTGGATTTTGTGGTGCTTCTATGTCCGCCCATCAGCATCCATAGTCGGCCTTCTTCACGGCACCACCACCCCTTCTGTTGAGGGTATTCTCGTGCCCCTGGTGACCCTAAAGGGGGTGGATTTTGTGGTGCTTCTATGTCCGCCCATCAGCATCCATAGTCGGCCTTCTTCACGGCACCACCACCCCCCTTCTGGGCTGGAGGTTCAAACACTTTAACTTTTGTTCACCCTCCTCTGGCTTACACCTCCTCCGCCAACACTTGAGCGCTCATCACAGGGTTCAGCACCCCGGTGCTGATGGAAAGTGGCACTTTATCTGCCCCTGGTAACCATCAAGGTTATTGTTTTTTTTTAATTTTTAATTTTATTTGAACACACACCCTAAAACATCAACCACACACCCTAAAACATCAACTATTTACAGTAACAAACATGACAGTACACACAGACTAAAACATCAACTATTTACACGTACTACTGCTGCTATAACAGTACTACTAAATTTCTTAACCTACGTTTTAAAGTGCAGTTATGCGCCCTGGAGGTGTTGCACTATTAACAAAATGTATGCCCAGGATTCTGGCACCTTCCCTGGCTTGTAAACTGCAGTTATGCGCCCTGGAGGTGTTGCACTATTAACAAAATGTATGCCCAGGATTCTGGCACCTTCCCTGGCTTGTAAACTGCAGTTATGCGCCCTGGAGGTGTTGCACTATTAACAAAATGTATGCCCAGGATTCTGGCACCTTCCCTGGCTTGTAAACTGCAGTTATGCGCCCTGGAGGTGTTGCACTATTAACAAAATGTATGCCCAGGATTCTGGCACCTTCCCTGGCTTGTAAACTGCAGTTATGCGCCCTGGAGGTGTTGCACTATTAACAAAATGTATGCCCAGGATTCTGGCACCTTCCCTGGCTTGTAAACTGCAGTTATGCGCCCTGGAGGTGTTGCACTATTAACAAAATGTATGCCCAGGATTCTGGCACCTTCCCTGGCTTGTAAACTGCAGTTATGCGCCCTGGAGGTGTTGCACTATTAACAAAATGTATGCCCAGGATTCTGGCACCTTCCCTGGCTTGTAAACTGCAGTTATGCGCCCTGGAGGTGTTGCACTATTAACAAAATGTATGCCCATATGTTTAGCGGGATTCAGGGGACCAAAGGCGTCTAATTCTTACGGTGCACCAGGGCAAACAGGTTGAGTCCACGGCCCCTGCCCCATCATCAGGAGTGTCAACCAGCCCCGGTCCCGACTTCATTCCCTCCCTCCCGCTTCCGCTGCTGCTGCCGCTCCAATGACCCATCAGGTGAAGATGATGGAGATGATGGAGATGATGGAGCAGTGCTGTTATAGCAGCCCTCTTCGGAGGTCTCCCCATCTGACAGCGGTAGACATCCTTCTGATGATGATGCAGCTGCTGCCGCATCTGATGACGCCCTGAACATGGAGCGGATTCTCAATGCCTCCTTTATTCCCGGCGCATTCGCGTAGAACCGGTCCGCCGTGGTTACGTCGTGACACATAAACCTGGCGAGAATCGACCGGCTTTCTGGATCTTGGTGATGCTTGATATTGTCAGCCAGGGCAGTGCGCAGGATTGTGAAGGTGACGGCTGTTTCTAGCCCAGCATCAGCCCATGCCCTCTTCAAGTGAGCGTTCAGGTTCTTGGAGGCCCGATTCCCCCTTGTGAAAAGGAAGAATTCATTCTGAGGACCCAGCAATACCTTTTTAATCCCCATCCACCGCATGACCCAGCTAAACTCCTCTACTGTAAGCGCCAGCTGTGCTTCGCCATATGTCTTGGCCGTCTTGTGATCCTGCACATGGATGATGTAGCCCTCAGCAGTTCCCCTTATGGCTGCCTCTAAGACCTCACTGTTTTTCATGTTTGCGTACACGCCCGTACGGTGGCCATACAGGAGGCTCCAATGGAGGGTGAGATAGCCATAGAGAAGCTTCTGGGTGGTTGAGGTCGGCGTGCCGGCCATCAGGTCGAGGAGCTCCGGGATGCGCTTCTCAGCGGCCGCCATGGCGGCGAGAAGCTCCGCCTGGCTCGGCAGACGATCCAGTTTGTTCCTCTTCACCTTAAACTGATGTAGAGTGACTGCCTTATTCAAGTGTTTCATGTTGGCTTTCACCTCTCTCATTATGTGGGTCATATCAGACTGGGTGAGCTTGCACCCCCGGGGCTTTGACTCAGACATGTACCCCATGAACTGGTGCACATTCTTCAGGAAGAACTCTGATGTTGTGACTGCCCGGCCCGGCTTTACAATATACTCGCTCCAGCCACGGATCATCTTCATGTTTCTTAGGAACAGCCAGTCTGACAGGCGGTTAACACCATGGGCCATGTATACTATGAAGTTCTTTATCCGGCTGATCTTCGACACAACATTGTCTTTCTGTTTTACTGTCGGAGCGACACCCAAACAATGATCCAAGTATGTCTGAAGGTACGCCTCCATGCTTCTAGGCAACGTGATTTCACGCATGGTATTCCCCCGTCCACACCCAGTGGACCAGTAATTTGAGGGAGAGGGCAAGTCATTAGCCAGCTTAGAGGCACGGGTCTTCCGGCATACAGGGGTCTCGCTACCGGAGGCTACTGCAAACATGACAGTTTCCACCGGGGTCTTCACAGGGGTCTCGCTACCGGAGGCTACTGCAAACATGACAGTTTCCACCGGGGTCTTCACAGGGGTCTCGCTACCGGAGGCTACTGCAAACATGACAGTTTCCACCGGGGTCTTCACAGGCGTCTCGCTACCGGAGGAAACTGGTAATATGACAGTCTTCACTGGGCTCTTCACAGGGTTCTTGACCGGTCTTTCCACCGGAGGCTACTGCAAGCATTACAGTCTTCACTTGGCTCTTCACAGGGTTCTTACCGGTGTCTTCCACCGGAGGCTACTGCAAGCATGACAGTCTTCACCGGGTCTCACAGGGGTCCCGCTACCGGAGGTTACTGGGGAATGCATGACAGTCTTCACCGGGGTCTTCACAGGGGTCCCGCTACCGGAGGTTACTGGGGAATGCATGACAGTCTTCACCGGGGTCTTCACAGGGGTCCCGCTACCGGAGGTTACTGGGGATGCATGACAGTCTTCACCGGGGTCTTCACAGGGGTCCCGCTACCGGAGGTTACTGGGGAATGCATGACAGTCTTCACCGGGGTCTTCACAGGGGTCCCGCTACCGGAGGTTACTGGGGACTGCATGACAGTCTTCACCGGGGTCT